>LBNU01026339.1:2541-21453 GCA_014162995.1 Artemisia annua | reverse complement strand
ATTTTTTTTTTTTTTTTTTTTTTTTTTTCTTTTGAAATTAAAACTGAGAGACTATATAAGATAACATTTTCAAAGTGCTTACATATATTTCGAGTTATAGTCTTTGTTTATACACGTTACACTCACCCACCGTTACACACGTCACATACACCGATCATTTATAGCAAAGGATAAGTTCACTGACTACCATTACTCTTTTTTGTAATCGAGTCATTAAATAATACGAGTAACACAATACACATCTCTCAAGGAATAACCAACCAGACAACTTCACCCCTTTGTTACTAAACTCATCTATCTACACAAAGCACCTAAAACATGAAAAGTACATAATGCCAACAATGTAAATAAACATAACACTAGTGGCAATATCAACTTTTGTGCCAATATAAATAAACACCAACTTTTTCTTTAACATGAGGTAAACTACTAAACTATTAGCAACCATGAACTCTCACCCTTGCAATGATCACCGATTAAAAGTTGTACAACTTTTTTTGATCGTGTTTTTTGCTACGAATTTCGTCTCGTCCTCTGTGGCGTCCCGAATTGTGGTTAATAAGGAGGAAAAAGTGAAGTTGGAACTATACTATGAAGCTTTGTGTCCGGATTGTGAGGATTTTGTGGTTAACTATCTGTACAAGATATTTGAAAATGGACTTATTTCGATAGTTGATCTTAAGCTTAGTCCTTATGGTAATGCTAAGATTAGTTCTGATGGATCCATCAATTGCCAGGTTATATTTTTACTCCCCCTAAATTATAGTTTTACCATATGTTTATCCGTTTCAATATTATATACTGTCCATCTTTTTTGTTGTTGTGTGCCTAAAATAGTTATCTTAAAAGTTACTCTATCAAAAAGATTTGTAAAGTTAAAGATAAAATTTTCTATAGATGTTATGGTGTAGTAATCGCAGTTTTTTTACTTTTTTAAGTTGTCTACTTTTTTTACTTTAGAGTGTAGATTATGATGAAGTATTGTGTAAGACCCCAAAAATGACGAAGAGATTGGTAAATAAAGCATAGGGATGTGCTATATTTTTCGAGAGTGTTTATCTATGAAACGGAAAAGATTTACGGTTTGGTACTTTGGTGTAATAATTTTGAAGAATAAAGAAGTTTTACCTGGGCTGTGTAGCCCAATCCAGTTTAGGACGAAACCCAAAATTTAAATCCGCCCAAATCGGTAGCCCATCAATTTAAGTCTGCTAAGTATAGCACACAATTAAAAATCTCCAATGTGATTAGAGGTGCAAATCGGTCGGTTAAAACCGGTTTTCGGGTTTTGGAAAACCGGTTTTCAAAAAACCGGTTTTTCCAAAAACCAGTTTCGGTTCGGTTCGGTTTTTTCGGAGTCGGTTTTTTTCGGTTAAAAATGTCCGGATCGGTTTTTTTCGGTTATAAATTTTCGGAATCGGTTTTTTTCGGTTTTTTACCGGTTCGTTTTTTTCGGTTATAAATGTTCGGATTCGGATTTTTTTCGGGTTATTTACCGGGTTCGGTTTTTTTTCGAAATTTTACTTCGAACGTTTTTTTTCCACGATTATAACTTGTGTTAATTATCAAACATATAATTAAACAACATACTAATTAATTATACAATCATAATTTTATTTAAACAATACAATTATACAACTAAAAAAATACAATCATAACTTTTATTTAAACAATACAATCATAAAAATATATAAATACTAATACATTTTTCGAGCTTCGGCATGGCCATCACCCGAAAACGTATTAGTGTAATCAAGCATATCGAGCTTCGGCATTGCCATCACCCGTTATACTCAACTACTCAAGTCGTCGAGATTATTTTCTTCCAAAAAATCTTGTACATCTACATCTTCAACTTCAAATTCTTCAAACTCACCTTCATCTAATTCGCCTTCGGTATTCGAAGCCGAAGTAGACGGATTTGATATCCCCGCTTCTTCTTCTTCTCTTATTATACCTTCTTCAACATCTTTATCTAATATTGGACCTTCCAACGATGAAATATGTTGTATCCTATCTACTCCGTCCAAATAATCTTTCAAACATACACATACTTCCACGGATTCACATGTTAGTCTTGACCTTCTATCCGATATAATTCGACCACTAACCGAAAAGGCCGATTCGGAAGCTACCGTCGATGCTTGGACCGCTAATAAGTCACGAGCCATAGCGGATAAAACCGGATATTGAATTTCCCTTTCTTTCCACCAAGCCAAAATGTCAAAGTTTGCAAACTCATCGGGACTTAAAGTTCTTAAAAAGTTTGTAGCCATATATTGTCCCAATTCGCTTGTTGGGGCCGATGATCGTTGACGCCTTGTAGCGTCTTCAAATAAAGTATTATAAAGGTTTATATTAATGTCTCTTGTCATTCGTGACGATCCGGCCCCCATTTGGTCAACAATTGGGTTTTGTTGGTGACCATATTTTGTTGCATAAATTCCAAACAACTTTTGAAAATGATCGTTAAATCTAAAAATTTGAGATTCTATATAATCCGCGTCATCACCGTCTAACCCAAAAGATAAGCCTAAATTTTCCATTATTTTTCTTATTAAAAGTTCTACACCTCCAACATTTAAACATGGATTAAGTGCGGCGGAACAAGTAAAAACCAAAGGTAAACTAGCAAAATATTTTACAAATTTCTTTTTTATAATTTTAACCATTTTTCTAAACAATCGTGTAGGTGAGGTTTGTAATTCATATAATTTTTCCGTCATAGCATATATTTGTTTTAAAACTAATGGGCTAGTTGGGTAATAAACACCCGATAATATAGTTGTCGCCTCTTTAAAAACTTGTAAAAACATAGTTAATTCATTTAGTCGATCCCAATCTTGGTCGGTTAGTATTATGGTGGACAAATTTTTATTAATAAGTCTTTGATTAAAAGCATGTAAACTAGCACGTTGTCGTAATATATTTTCAAACATCATGCAAGTAGAATTCCATCTAGTATTATTATCAAAGCAAGGTCCTAAAGGTGTTTCACCACAAACATTTTTACGAAAACGTCTATAGTTTATTTGTCGTTCGTTGCACGATTTATATATCAATGATAATAAACCCCTAAATTTCGTATATAAATCATCACATATTTTTAATGCCGCTTGTACGGATAAATTTATAACATGAGCAACACAACGGGAATGAAAAAAAGCACCATCTAAAATAGGTTTTACACGTAATTTTAACAAGTCCATAGCTTTAGTATTATTTGATGCATTATCTAGTGAAATCGTAAAAACTTTATCCGCTAAATTATATTCAATTAAAGTGTCATGCAAAATTTTTCTTAAATTATTTCCCGTATGAGGATAACCAAATATTTTAAAAGCGATTGTCCGTTTCATTAATAACCAAGATTCGGGATTAAACCAATGAGCCGTAACGGCCAAATAAGAATTTGCCGTACCATGTGGTGCGGTCCAAGTATCCGTAGTTATAGAAACACCATATTTATATTGACGAAAACCTTCAATAATTTCATTTTTAGCCGTTTTCCATAAATTAAAAGCATCACTTCTAAGAGTAGTACGACTTACATGTTGATACCGCGGTTGTAGCCTCGTTTTGATGATCTCCGTAAGCTTGACGTTGTCGAAGTGATTGAATGGAAGCCCTTGTTGAATGACAAACTTCGCAAAATCAATTCGAAGCGCATCCGCATCATATATAAAAACATGACCATCCGAACCAATAGTACCTTGCGAACCATCATTTCGAACCGCCTTACAACTAGCAATATGATTCCTAAGTGTAGTGTTAGAATCTTTGCCATAAAAATTCCCACATTTCTTGCAACGCGCCTTTATGTTACCATCTTTCATAACACACAACTCGAAACTAGACCACACATCACCTTTTCGGGCGGTTGGTCTAACATGTGCAACATCTTCATTTGTGTAATGTTGTTTTCGAACATTGCTAGTAGCAACGGAGGGAGTAGTGGAAGCTTGTTGTGATTGTGAGTTTTCCATTATAGCGAATTAGCGATTTTAGAGCGTTTTTGAGAGATTAGAGAAAGAAATGAGAGTGTTTTTGATGTGTTTTCAACCCCAACACATAACATCTATTTATAGTGCCTTAAAACTCCCCAAAATCCTCAAAAAACACAAAAAAAACGGTAATATACAAAAGTAGCCGTTGGGCTCGGATTTTTTAAAAAAAACCGGAAAAACCCGGTTTAAACCGGGTAAAACCGGGTAACGGTAACTTTTTTTTTTTTTTTTTTTTTTTTTTTTTTTAATTATATATTTAAAAAAAATAAAATAATAATAAATAAAAAAAAAAACCGGTTAAAACCGGTTTTAAAAAAAAACCGGGTAAAACCGGGTTTGAACCCGGTAAAAAACCGGTCCAGGATAAAAATGGAAACCGGTGTAACCGGTTCGGTTTTAGAAAACCGGGTTCGGTTTTCAAAAAACCGGTTTTCTAAAAAACCGGTTCCGTTTTTTTCCCCGGTTAAAAAAAAAACCGGTTCTCGATTTGCACCTCTAAATGTGATTGTTAAACCCCAAGCACAAATACTCGTTAAAGTAGTATATCTTTCTAAACAACTTATTTTTAAGTTGTTATAAAGTTATGTTGTACATGTTTAAAATTTTACTAAAGAAATGATTAGCATGCCTAGTTTGATGTTTAATAAATACTACTAGCAGGTTACCCGCGCGTTGCGGCGGCCGAGTACCATGTAATTATAACTTTCAGCGAACACTGTAATTATAACTTTCAGCGACCATTGTTTTACGATTATACATTTTTCATAATAATAAGTTTACGTATAGCGAAAATTTCAGATTAAAATAACTTTGAGCAATGGCAAACTTTTTCATATAACTGTTATCGTTAGCGTCGTTGTCTTTATACTAAAACTACGTATATGTACAGGTCAACAATATCGAGCTAAAGCACAAGTTACTAGATATGAAAAAAAAAGAAGTATACAAAACTTGAACTACAATTTTTAAAGTCTTTACAATATTATTATGAAATTATAATTAACTTTTATAATAAAACTTCGTGTATGTACGAGATTATAACATATATAAAAACAAATATTCACTATATTCTAGTTTACTTAGAAACATATTAAAACATTAGATTAGTGAGATTATAATATATATATGATGAGTTTCATTAACGAAACAAGTTTAACCTGAATGAAGGTGCTTGTACATGATGAGTTTCACTAACCAAACAAGGCCTATTTGTATATTCGGGCCTTTTAATACAAGTGTTTGGTAAGAAAGATATCAACTGCAATTACTTAAGTGAAGAGTGTAGCATGCTCCTTTTGTTAAACGTCATTCATATGTACTCAGATGATTTAATTGTGTTCTATGTTGCAGCATGGTGAATGGGAATGTTTGCTTAATACTGTAGAAGCCTGCGCAATTCGTGTGTGGCCTTCCGTGGTAAGATTCAAACTTTAAGTTCTTACACAGATATGTTATACCTCCTTCCAATTTACAAGGCACCAAGTACACAGCCTGTCTATGGTCGAATATTTTTGAACTTCCATAAAGTTGACGAAAATAATTTTCATGACCATTAATTACACAGTGGGCAAATATAGGACGGAGGGAGTAAAATGATAACTGGAATCGAGGTTAATGGCTGTTTCTTTGCGTCTGGGTGCAAATATCTTTTAGTGATTTTTATGACTTTTGATTTTTTATCAAGGCTTGTTGGTTTTCTATTACCTTGTAAACTGTAATGTTGCTCCTTCTAACACATATATTTGATGCAGAACGACCACTTTCCTTTTGTGTATTGCGTGGAAAAGTTGAATTACGATGGGAAGTACAAAGAATGGGAGACTTGTTTTGAGAAATTAAATTTGGATCCAAAACCTGTTACTGATTGCATCAGTAGTGGAGCTGGACACAAGGTTAGTTATCGTGGATGATGGCACGTTGTCGGAAACTCCTCATATTGTTACCTCTAGTCTTATACTTCAATTCCTAAGTATTCCTCTTGTGATAGTTTAATGAGAGCCTTAGGTTCATCAATGGTAATCTACTGAAAATCTTGATTGCGTGTTTTCACATATCAGCCTTACAACACTAGAATGTTTTTTGTATACTCAAGTATTCCATTGCTTTTTCAAATTGTTCTCATCACAAGTCTTGTTTCTTTTTCTTTTAAACTCTTACCAACTGTTATTGCATAACATGTATTATGCAGCTTGAGCTACAATATGGAGAAGAAATAAAGGCTCTTGAACCTGCCCATACTTATGTGCCATGGGTCGTCGTTGATGGACAACCACTTTATGATGTGAGTATATCCTAAACATTTCAACCCTTTCATTATCGTCAATACTTTCTGAGCTCCGATAATTATTTCAAGTTTAATATGCCCAAACGACAAAAAAGTAACTCATTGAACACTGGAAGTATGGAAGTAAATTAGTGAAAATGCTTTAAAAATAAAGTACACTTTTGCAATAGCCTTATGGCTATTTTTGGACTTAAATTTAATTATATATATTTTTGGCAAAAAAAAATATTTCAAGCATAAAAAAGTGTTTTTTATATTAGTATAAAATTTTAATGGATATTTTTTATATATAAAATAATATAAATATATAAAAATATATATATATATTTATATAAATTCGGTTTTCGGTTCGGTTTTCGGTTGAAATAGCCAAACCCATATCCAAACCGAAAACCGAATTTTTAATTCGGTTCGGTTCGGTTTTAACAAGTTCGGTTCGGTTTTTTTCCGGTTCGGTTCGGTTCGATTTTCGGTTTATTCGGTTTATTACCCGACCCATGAACACCCCTAGTTTGGGATGGTAATAAAAAAAAAAATTATGTTCCTGAGATTTTTTAGGAGGGGTGAGAAAAGTAAAGGATAGTAAATTACATTAAAATTACTCTCCTAATTTACTTCCCAAATTGGGATGAAATGGAGTGATGTTGATTTTAAAGCTCTTTTTTTGTTACTTCCTTCTCTTTTCTTTCCAACTCGGGAACACAAAATAAAAAAATAATTTCTTATTCCTCTCCTCTTTACTTCACTCCTTTTTTCCTCTCCATCTCTCTTATTTCCGTTTTATACTCGGGAACAGAGTGTAAATAAACTGGTTGCTTAATAGATGAGGTGGTGAATAACAGCCTAACTAGTTTTTGTTCGGTTAACTTGTCAACCTGTATTAGATAAATTTGTTTTTCAAGTAGTAATGGGATATCTAAGGGTGTGTTTGTTTTACTAAGTTGTTTTGGGTCTGAATCTAACTACCACGTCTTACTGTTAAGAGGTGGTTATAAAGTCTGAATCTGAATAAAATAATGTTGTTTGTTTTTTTTTTAATTGTTTGAATGATTTTAATTGTCAATCTTTTTAAATGTCAACAAACGTGTTACGGTTATCACTTTATTTCGTCGGTTTCACGATTATATCAACGAATCCAAAAGTTCTAACAATTGAATATATCTCAAACCAAATTCATCCCAAAGTATTTTCTTGCAAATCACCAAGCCCACTCCTAACCTCACTAAAATTCGAATCATAAG
Source organism: Artemisia annua (assembly GCA_014162995.1). Classification (NCBI taxonomy): domain Eukaryota; kingdom Viridiplantae; phylum Streptophyta; class Magnoliopsida; order Asterales; family Asteraceae; genus Artemisia; species Artemisia annua. The sequence goes on along the minus strand of LBNU01026339.1, from coordinate 13,921 downwards.
GAAGTCAACCCAAAATATTAAGCAAAAAATTAGGTTGGCGGAATCATAAACCCAAGATAACCCTAATTATATAAGACTATCCTAAACCTAATATGTCACACCCCTAATCCCATGCCTTTTAACCCTTTTTCACTTGCAGTCACCAACAAACTTCACTTAAGCTTGCATTGTTTCTTTCTTCTATCAATAACTGAATAACAAACTCTACTTGTATTGTCTTATTATTCGAACGTACACACAACCACAAGGTATCGGCTAAGATCTTCTAATGAGTTCTCGGGTAAGGTTTTTTTATATTGAATTGACGGGTATCTTATGGTATCTCGTTATTTGTAACCTCGTAACATTATGAGATACTTTTCTGAGTTTTAGTAAATTGATGATGGGTTTATATAAATCTTCAAAGATCTTTTCTTGAAATGATAAAACCTAAAATCTTTATTTATCTTTGTTCTTTTCATCTTTCGTTTGATTGTGTGGAATTGGATATATATGATAAGAGGCAATCATGGATTACACCACCTATTATTGAGTAAGATGGGTAAAGTCTTACCGTGTCTGACTAAAAAATAAAAAACAAACAGCCTACGTGTCTGACCAGGTCTGACTGGTAAGTGGTAAAAGACGAGTCATATATTTTTGTAAGAAACAAACACACCCTACATCTCACAAAGTCAATCTCTACTACATATTCAACAAAAATGGTTTTACTTAAAACTTAAAAAAATAAAATAAAATTAGTAATGTTTAATTCTTAAAATACTCTTTTAAAACTATTCTCATAAAAAAAGTCAAACAATGTTGTATTGATGAAACAATTTCCTTAAAAATATTCTCATCAAAACTTCTAAAAAGAAATTATGACAACTTTTTCTGAATTTACTTAATAGTATAATACCAACACTAATAATTTCTAAAAATTTCATCCACAAACTCTACAATATATAAGACACAATATTACAACTTTTTTTCATTATTGAGTTAATTCATAGTTGATAGTTGCTAACAATGAATAACCACAATATCACAATTATAATTGTGTGCCTCTGTAAAATTTTGTTGTTGTGCATGGATACTCGCTTAATAATATAAATAAAATTTGAGTTTATAAATGTTTGATTTTAAGGTGACAAATATGGAAAATTGTGGAAATAAGAACAAATTACGATAAACAAATAGTATCTCCAGATTGATTATTCATTTATAATGATGATTTCCTTATTTAACTATAATATTTGGTCATTTAACATAACTTAGATCAACCATTTTAAGGTGATTAAGTGGTAATGGCACTTGAAGGCTTAGAAGAGGTTCGTGTGCGGACTCGTAACTCGGTATGTATACCATTCAGGGGCGGATCCACGTTGGGCATAGGGTATGCACGTGCATACCCTATGAATCCATGGCTTAGTGTAAACGAAACAATGTTTTTGTTTATACTTGGTCATTTGATAGTGAGTGCATACCCTTGTGAAAGTAGTTAAAATCAGTGTGCAAACCCTTGTTTATTCTTAGCAAAAGCAAACGGGGAAAAAGAAAAAAAATAACAAAGTTTCAGTAACCTCTGGAAGAAAAAATGTTGGTCTGAGAATGAAAATGGAGGTTTGATTGTTTGAGAGAGAGAAATTATACGAAGTGTGGGTGTCTGGATAGAAAGAAATCACGGAGTGGTAAATAGTACAGAGTATAATAAATAAATGTATAGTTCCACCTACAAATTTTGGGAACTTGTCGTTTATAGCTTGCTTTTACTTTGTAGAGATGGATTTATTCTTTTTTCTAGAGATCATATGAAAGGATAGTCCTCTTTTCTAATTGTATTCATATCCATTTTCCAAATGAGGTTTTGACTTCAGCTTGTTTGTTATATTACCGGTGATTGTTGCTTTGTGGAGTGTTTCCTTTATGAGTTTTAGGTGTCATATATTTTAGACGTTTAATATGGTCGTTTTTTGTATGTTTAAGAAAGTTTTTCCTTGTCGTTTCTTTACTATATCGACATATGTATCTTATGCTTTCAGAATATTATATTAATGTAAATTAACCGTTACAAAATGGTTTTCTCGCTTAGTTATTGGTTAATAGAGTTAGCAGATTACACCTGCTAGGTATAATGACCCAAACTAATAAGAAAACCCGGCAGAAAAAACCCGCAAACCTCGACCCGAATATTTTGACCCGAGAAATCTAAACTTTTTTTGGAACCTTCATAAAGTGTGCATAACCCATGAAGGATTCCTAGATCCGCCACTGACACCATTTGAGATGGTAAGGGACGAATTCGAAAACGGCTATGGGATACCTTTAGTAAGCATATAACATAGCCGACAAAACTCAACCATCCCAGAACAAATATCCTACTTTGTTTAAACGTTTTCTAAGATAATTTTGATCATATATATGTATATAGTTGTATATTATTATGATATTGTAATATATTTTTATTTTTATTTTTAGTTTTTTTTTTGTGTTCAGGTTACCCGAGGATAACAAACTTTTTTGACTCAGATATACACAACCTCACCGGTTTAATCCTAAGACAATTTCTGACCTTGCTAGAACATATTAATGTCCAACATTCCTTAATCTTATTTTAGGATATATGACCCTCTTCTCCACACTCAATAACTATGTTACTGTAGCCTCTCGTAATTTTCCCTAACGGTTAGTAAATACATATAAGTTATTACGTTATTTAAATACCCACTTTTACGTGTGACAATTTTTTTTTATATATATGACTTGTTATATAAATCACAACGGTAAATTGTGATTTATCATTTGCCTAGAAACGATGCTTGCACACAAACCTAGATAGTCTAAATTATCGCGAATATATTTAAACGTTTATATTTTTATAAATATATATTTCGTTTAAACACCGTACAATATTTATATATTCCCGGAGCCTACGAAAATTCTCGAGACTACCCACTAATATTATTGGACCGTAACCCGACCCTTGAAATTTACTACGTGGGCCCCCGTGACCCATTGGGCCACTTAAACCCAACAATACACCAAACGGACCCTTTTATTTATCTTTTCTTTCTTTCTTGCTGGGCCAGACGCAAACCCAAAAGCCCAAAGGCTTTATAAGCCCAAACGAACCCTTAGTAATATTTTTCTTTTCTTTCTTTTGTTTCCCAGTCGCGACCCCCTCCAAACACACCCATTTTATTCGCGATCTCAACACACAACCCTATGATATTTTTATGTGACTCGATTCACCACCAAGCAAATAATCAGGAATGATAAATATTACTCCCTACCTCGCTCGTTCACTGCTTCCATTTTGCCCAAAGTAAAACTCCCAAACCGTATGTACCAAAGAGACAAAACGTGTAAAAACATTCCTAGACACCACCTCATTTGCCCAATGACTTCAAAACAAACTCACAAGCTACAGGAACTTATCACGAATGAACAGAATAAAGATAAACATTCCTTTTGCCTTATAGAACTCGATTGGGCAAGATATTGGTGCCACCCACCCTTAACGAGACAACACATATGTTCTTGGCTTTTTTCTCTTGTCACAACACTTCACAAACTTTCTATAAAGCTTCCCATGCAATCTCAGTTAGTCACACTCACAAAAACATATAATATAGTTACTTACGTAAAGAGTTATCATCGAAATTGGGACAAGAAGTTGGTGAAGTGCACGAGGTGTAGAAGTGATCCAAGGAGTACCAAGTTTGCTCGTCTCGTACCTTGCTAGGCCGTGAACAATACTAAGTTGATCCCTTGTACCATTTCGAACCATACTCCACCCCAAGTGGTGAGGTGAGAAAGGAGATCTTTGAGCTATTTTATTTTCCATTTCATAAGATTTTCATTCTTAATTATTTCGAATTATATAAACATAACACACATTTATTTTTCGACATATTTATAGTATAACAGGCTAACTAATGAAACGTACCAATATTCGATCACTATAATAACGTTTACACAAGTAATCTCATACGTTTTCTTGTGACTTGACCCATTCGATATAAACAAAAACACTTAGAATTATTCTAAGTGTTGAGACAGTTTTCAAAATGAATTTGGACTTTTACTTTGACCTCGTTAATATATATTTCGACACATGACTTACACTTTTTATGCTTCGACCCCATTGTCACCTTGGTTAACAACTAGGGAACATAATTCATTCGACCTAAAAATCACGTTTGAACCTTTTGCCCGACCCCTTTTGAAACGACCAAAACAGATTCTTATAAAACAAAAACCACCTAACGTGGGCTTATTTGAAGCCCAATAAGCTATAACGATAAGCTGGTCTCATAAACTTTTTCATAACATTTTTAGACTCCTAAAATGAGCCCAAGTCCAGGCCCAAACCTCTCGTAAGCCCAATGGACCTCAATTTGTAAATGGGCCTTGTATATGTCTCGTTAAGGCCCAATAATAAAAATAAGTGATTTTTAAGCTAATAAGCAGTTGAAATAAGTTAATTGGAATGTCCTGAGCTTATTTAGAAAATAATAATGTTAAGTTTTTAATTTGGTAATTTTTGGACTAAATTTGCAAAACTTTACAACCTAGGGACCAAAACTGCCAAAATGGGAAACTTAAGGTAAAAACTGTCAAAACTGATTTTCTGAGTTAGAAACAGTAAATATTGAAACTAGTGGGTAAATATTGTTAATATTGATACATTTGGACCTAAAATGAAACAATAATTAATTTTGGACTAACGGTGTAAAATCTATATCGTTAGGGTTAAAAGTGTAATTTGGTGAAACTTGAAGGATTTTCTGTAAATATTATTTTATAAAAATAATATTAATGTTTGATATATATATATATATAATCACATATTTAATATATAAATTTAACTTATATAAATACGTTATATAATTCGTCACTATAATTAAATTTAACGATATAACGAAATATTATTTATTTCTTTTAACGATACGTTTATTTTATTTTCTTTTATAAGTTACAAACACGACTTATCATTTACAAAACCTTGATAATAACTTTACATAAACCATCGATCATTATACTTACAAGTTATATGTATATATAACTTTGTTTTTATACTTTAAGCATTTAAACAAGCACGAGATTCGTTCGTAACTAAATATCTAACATTCGCGATAAAAACCAGATTTAGACTATCAACTGAAACTTGCATTATATTTTAGGTTGTGTGTGAAGCCGTTGCCTAACATCGTTGAGTTTACGATACTACTACATCTACTGTACTACTAAGGTGAGTTCATAGCCCACTCTTTAACTATTTTTCCCGTGGGGGGGATACATGCTTAAAACTCGAACACAAGTCTTTTATACCGGGTATTGTAATACCGTCAGGCCAATGTTATTTGCTTAAGTTACTATTGTCAAAAGTCCCTCGATCATGAACCTTAATCACTTGAAGGGTGAACGTAAATAATTGTGGATAGTACTATTAGTGATTGACAATCCTCGTTTGGTTGTTGGAGAAAACACCAGGCGCACTTTATTGTTCTTGTAAATAGGTTATTGACAAATACCTATCTTGGGGGCCTATTACTTACCGTCATAATTCGTATTTATGATTGGCTGTTAATCGTTGAGTGTCATGAGCTTAAGGCAATAACAGGAACATTGATTTTAAACTTATTGATTGCATGTGATTGCAATACATTCTTAACTTGTGATTCAAACTCTTAAACTTAAACCTATGAATATCACTCAACTTTATGTTGACTTTAGCATGTTTATCTCAGGTAACTAAACAGGATGGATCTTGAAGGCACGGAGTGGGCAAAAACATAGCATGGACTATAATAAACTACTTATTTTCTTTCAGAATAAAACATGTTCTTAACTTATGAAATGTCATGTACTCAGAATAATTGGTATTTTGAAATAAATTAAACTTTAATACGTCACTTTGTGTCGTTTACTATAATTGTGACAAAGATCCTTGAAGTAATACCCCAAAAGTCTTCCGCTGACATTGTTAAATCTTCCGCTGTTATTGACAACTTTTGGGGGTGTTACAGTTACACATCACCCCCTCTTATCATCGCTTACTCAGCTTCACTCTATTACACGACCACCCTAAAAATCGTCAATCATAGTCATAAACAGTCGTCTATAAATGTCCACCACCAAATAATAAAAACAAATTGCCCTCCTAGCCTACCAATGTAATACTTGTACTTTTAAAAGTGTAAATGAGACGTAACAACTCGTGATCTATTAGTAATCAATTCACAAACTACTCAAAATCAACTTGACTTAAGCGAGTCAAGCTCGAGGTTGAGCTACTCAAGTAGAATTTCGCATCCGAGCTCCAAAACACGACTCGTAAAGCTCACGAGTCTTATCAAGCTTAATCTAAATTACATAATTAATTTTTTATACACCTTCAATTACTTGATTACCACTACTATATAATGTAATATGTTTATGAAAAAGTCAACAAAGTGCAAAGGGATACAGTCATATACCCGAACTCAATTGAGGTGTTTTTGAGTTTGAGAAATCACTACCTTGGGTATTGAATCAGTTTCTATGAGTGAGGTACTACAATGTCTTGCTCAGGATCTCTTGGTACATTGAAAGAGATTCCTATGTTGTCGTACTTGCACAAGTGGGAGAGGAAGGGTTTGTGTGCAAACAACACAACAACACAACGACTTTCACACTTGCCTTCGCAAAAATGGCGAAGGGTCACATCGTTGCTCACTAAACAGAATAAGCAAACGGAAATAAGAAATGAGTCCACAAAATGAAAAGATAGTAAAGAGGAGATGAAAATATGCCGTTATTTTCATTTAAGCGTTAAACATTTATTACTCGAAGCCTAATATTTATTTGGGATAAATATTACAGGGTAATTAATGACAAAAGACAAAACAACAAACCCCTTAAGGTTGTTTGTTTGGGTCGGTCATCGAAACTGCAAGGGAGGGGGAGTTGACAACTTCTTAAACTCGAATACTTATGCATCAAGCATTATAAAACCTCCTTAAGGCCCTATGAATACAAATACACCTTAAGGATTCTCACAACTCTTCCAAGATCCCTATAATCCCTACCCTATCTCTTTTGTTGTGCGTTCGACCGAACCAAAGGTAATAAACCATTTGGTCGATCAATAGAAGTCGACCACAAGTCGACTTACATAAGTCGATCCCTAAATCGACAACCTTAATCGATTTAGGGTTTTACCCGATTTTGTGCTCGCCTAACTTGCATAGGTTCGTAGCCCTAGTGCTACTTGTGCAGTACCGGTGGATACCTGACGCAGTCTAAGATGTGATAATCCCCAATAAACCCTAAGAAGATTTGTGAAGCATCAAGAAGGTGTTCCATGTAGTAGAAAAGATCAAAGAAGCTTACGTACAACATGATTAACAAGTAAGTCTTCTAAACACTGTTTATACGTGTTAGATTAGGTTATACCCACTGTTTAGTAGATCTGGACTTAGGGTTTTGGTCTGTACGGTTTTATATATTTATTTTCCGCTGTGCATATCTGATAACCGTACGGATGACCACCAGAATCCTACAAATACGACTTATTAGCTAAACCTGTAAGTTTACCGCACTCTTTCAAACACCACCATCAACTATATGTTTCTTAGGGAAAGAAACATACAACATAGAGAAAGAACTAATACACTACAAGAAGCGTCTTGAATGTTTTTGGTGTGATGAACTCAATGAAAATGCCTTGTAATTACAGACTTCTAAAAACCATCTCAAGTTGCAAGCAACTTGGCCCTAACTTGCTTATCTTCTTAACATGTAAATCTTTGAGCCAAATACTAACAGAATATTGAGGTCAACATTATAAAGTACGAAGGGTATGGGTATCCCTTATCTTCCAACATTGATAACATTGTTATTTGACGAGCTTAAGCTTGAAATACATGATGGATCAAGCTCGTATCGAGTTTCAAACTTGAGTTCTCAAACTCGAGCTTAAAATTCAAAACTCGACTCAAGGAACCCCGAGCTTCGATAGCTGAGTCAAGCTCGTGCATAACCAACACTCGACTCGGCTCAAGGAACCCCGAGCTTCGATAGCTGAGTCAAGCTCGTGCATAACCAACACTCGACTCGGCTCTTATACACCACAAGTTCGAGTAACATCACCACAGTAAGAAACTACTCCACCTGTCCTAGAATAATTGATCATCGACAAAAAAACAAAGAGTTAAAAAAAATCATAATTATTATAATTTTTTCTTTCTTACTTACATTTTACCTTTTAACTAATTAATACATCTTTTTTAAAAGTTTGTAATAACAATTTCAAGTCTGAGTAATAAATTAATCTCTTTTAGTTTTGTTATCTATTTTCAGTAACACTGTACAAGTTATTTAAGCATTAGGTCTTTTATTAGGTCCCTATATTAGGTCCATCTATCAAGGTTCTTTCAGTAATGAACAATTAATTTAAGAAGTTTTTACGGAGTGAAAGGAAGGTGCTGGTTTAAGCTTATATGTGGCTTATGAGCTTATTTTCTTTTCGGTTTATATTACATAAGCCTTAATTTTCTGACTTATTTTGAGACTTGTGAGCTTATATAAGTTTATCATATCATAGATGCATATAAATCCATAGGTCTCAAAATAAACTAAAATTAAGGCCTAAGCCGAAATCAGATAAGCTACTAATCCCATGTAACCTTAAACAAACACCCCCTTAAATAAAAAGAACACTTTACAAGGCTACCTAGGTTTCTTGGCACAATCAAATCAAACCCTCAAAACCCAAACACACTCTCTCTCTCACACACACACGATCACTCATCCAATTCCAATCAAACAGTCAACTACAACAATGTCACCTCCCTTCTTGGCATCATCCAAATACTCAGACGGCCTCACAATCCTCCTAGTCTCCTTCTTCACAGCCCTCATTTGCGAAGCAATTTCCTACATCTTAATCTACCGCACCAGCTCCTACAAATCACTCAAATCCTCAATCGACCGAGCTTCCAAAAAGCTCGAAACCATGAAAACAGACAACCCCACATCGAAAAAAACATCCAAGGTTAAAAAACTCGACCGTGTCGAACTAAACCTTAAAGAATCCAACCGTGATTTGTCTTTATTTAAGTTTAAATCAGGGGCAGTTGTTGCTTTTGTTTTATTTGTAGTTTTCGGGTTTTTGAATAGCTTATTTGAGGGGAAGACTGTTGCTAAGTTGCCATTTGTGCCTTTTAGGATTGTGCAGAAAATGAGTCATAGGGGTTTGCAAGGGGAGGATTATACTGATTGTTCTATGGCTTTTTTGTACTTTTTGTGTTCGATTAGTATACGTACTAATTTGCAGAAGTTTTTGGGCTTTTCGCCGCCTCGTGGGGCTGCACCCGGTGGGGGCTTGTTTCAGATTCCTGATGCTGCGAAAACGAATTGATGAATGATGATGATGATGATGATGATAATGAGGTTATAGTATTTTGTGTTTTGTTTCGTATTTGTGTTTTTGTAATTTAGTATGTTTGACTGTTGAATTTGAGAGGAATGATCCGATCTTAGATTTGGATTTGACGATTTATAAGTAGATTGATTCGGTATTCACGATTTGAATTAATGATTATTTATTACTGTTGTATTAAGATCTTGCTCTTGATTAATAAATAATTTTATCTAGAGTATAATGAGTTGGATCAAGTTTTGAATTTTCGCTTATAAATGTGGTATAGTTTATGATTTGGTAATATGAAATGCTGGTCTGGTTATTGCTTTTATGAATAAGCAGTTTGGACTTTGGAGTAAGCAACTATATATTGCTGATATGTTGTATCAAAATGCAGTAAGCAGTTTTGATAAGCGATGCCGAACATCCTCATAAGTTGCTTTCGAGAAATGATTGGCATGCCTAAGAGTTGTGCCTAATTTTGTGCCTAAACATGTGTGGCAACAATTCATTGGTTGTATCAACCGGACCCACTTCTTCACGATCCAATGAGGTAATGCCACGTAAGTTAGGCACAAAATTAGTCATATGTTTTAGGTCTCCAAATCTTTTTCCTTTAATTAATAGCTCAACTGCTATCGATGAGTTATGTTGAGTAATACAGTATGATTTAAGTTGAGCGAAAATGATGTGATTGATTTGATTAAGTCATGCGACATGGTTTTCATGAGGTATGTCATGATTATCACATGTGATTAGTTCTTTGAGAACAATTTTACAGATTCTGAACACACTATTGGGTGTACTGTAGCCGTTTCTTTATTGATTATTCTTAGAAATTGTAGTGAAGTCTCTTCCTTTTCAATTTAGCATTTGGGATTGTGTTAGGTTGATCTTTGATCAAGTTATTGATCTCAAACTATCGGTTTATGGTTATAAAAGTATGTAGTTAGTTCATCAGTTACATAGCATAGCCGGATGACGTGTCTATGTGAACGTGTCGATTCACAGCTGTTTTGTCATGTATTTGATCTCTATCAGTAGTACTATTGCAAGCAAAGTGATCTTTAACTATTGTTGCGATTAAGTTTTCGTTCATACGTTAATACAAAGTTAAAAAGTAAGCAGATCATTTGTATATATAACGCAATCCTCTTGTTTTCATTGCATGTTCATTGGTGCCTGCTAATACAACTCTTATGTTATTTGATCTNATGGTATTTTTGGATCTCAATAAAACGTGTGATAAAGTGGGCTAACAGGAACGTGTAGAAGGTTTTTACAAAGGATTGGAATGTTACAATTTTATTTATTTTAACTATAGGTTATAACTGTTATAACTGATATAATGTATTATGTCCCACAACATATAGTTTTAGGCTTTTATGATCATATAACACAAAGGTTAAAAGTTTTGTTGCAAATAGTCCCCTGACTTTGGAAAATTTAAATTAGACCTCATTTTAGGTTTTCAGATTTTTGGGTTTTACAACTCTTCCCTTCTAAAAAGAAAATTTCGTCCGCGAAATTGAAATGAAAAGAATAAACGGAAAGCGTACCAAATCATGGAAAGAAATGCGGATAGCTAGTTCGCATAGATTCTTCGGTCTCCCAAGTAGCTTCCCGCTCAGGATGATTCTTCCAAAGAATCTTGACAAACGGAGTGACCTTATTTCGCGTGACTCTTTCCTGACGATCTAAGATAGCCTCAGGCTCTTCAGCCAAAGACAAGTCAGCACTAATCTGATCCAACGGGTATGAAACTACATGCAACGGATGATAGTTGTAGCCTCTTAACAAGGATACGTGGAATACGTTATGCACATGAGATAGCTGGGGAGGTAAAGCCAAACGATAAGAGACTTCACCAACACGCTCTAAGATTTCAAAAGGACCGATGAAACGCGGACTTAACTTGCCCTTAATACCAAAGCGTCTAACACCTCTGCACGGAGATACCTTAAGGAACACACGATCACCAACATTAAACTC
>LBNU01026335.1:0-21267 GCA_014162995.1 Artemisia annua | reverse complement strand
CGTTTGGTTGTAAATTTAATGTAATATGTTTACGATATATAATTTACACAACACTATATGATTTTCTAACGTTAACAAATGTGGTTTTAAAATCAACTATCGATCCATGGTGCCAAGTAGGATCTAAAGCCATTGCTTGATACAAAATTTATAGAGACATCACTAACAAACTAAATTTATCTATTATTTTTTGATGGGTATAGGGAATGCCAGAATTTATAAAGATGGTAAAGGTGCATTTGTATAAAATATGCACGGTTGAAATATTCAATAGAAGAAGATTAATGATTAAAAGCAGCATCATATTCTTTTCGTAGTTTTTACATCTAATTTACATTCAAGTATTTTTTTTCCAGAAAACAATGTTTGTGTTTATGTTTATGTTTGTATTATGGTGTTTTATATTATTTATTTTATACATGCTGGATATTATAAATATGACACGTGCATTGTGTAACTTTGACATATTTATCAAGGTTTATACAAATAGCTTCAATATTAATGCATGTATTGTCCGCAAATATACAATTAAGTTTATTATTGAGTTTAATAAGGTTTAAAAAATAAGAATTCCATTGTTAAAAAAACTCCAAATAGTCGTATAATGATGCGTGGGTTTTGCAACCTATGCACTTAGGTTTTACCTCTCAAGGGATCTTGAGAAGCTTACAACCCCCACCAGGCAGTGTACCTGACCGATGTAGTATAGTGAAGTAGCAAGTATCGGGGGATTGATCGTTCTCTCGGGGAATAGTGTCGTTAGGCTTGAAAAGCTACTCTAATTAGGTCTAAGGGTTGAGGGATGAGTCTTTTTGTGTTTTTATATATTATGAAAGCAAGTAAAAATCTCGGTTTTGGAAGGAGTGGGCGGAATAAGTTGCTAGCCAACTAACCCAAATATCTACTTTTGCAAATAAAATTAAATAACAAAAAAATTAAATTGGTTGTGAAACTTATATATGAGAAATATGTGTTTACTTAGATTTCCTTACTCCCTAGATATCTTTTATATGTTAATTGGTTTGTTGTGATTATGTGGATAACGGGTTGTATTCCTTTAAACCATTCGTAGGGCCGTGTACGATCTTCCCTAACTCTATAAGCTCCTACTTCACTCCTATGTCGAGCCGATTTAAGCTCCTAACATGGGATCATTAGAATTCGCTCATGCATTAAATACAACCAAATAATCGTAGTACACATTCGATTCATGTTTCTTAAGACGTTCAAGAAAGTTACCGTATAGGAGGTTAGCCAGTTTTCTTAAGCCTAACATCGACTTCACCCAACCACAATAATCACAAGCAAACCAACAACATATAATCAATAGCTAGGTTTCATTAGATCTAAGCAAACACAATAAAGACCTAGCCTAGCATGTTAATTGAAAGACAAGCGTAAGATATAATGAAACAACACATAGACATATTGATTGATTTGAAAGGAGACTTATCTTTAATTAAACATCAAGGTTTCAAGGGTGAAAAACCCTTAAAAATACTGTAGAATACGAGCTAGGGTTTTTCCCAAAAGTTGCACACTAATGAATGAAAATTAGAAAAGTATATATAGATTTTACAAGCTGACGGCATCACGTTATAGAGTATGACGCCGTCACCTCGCCGCCAAACTATAATTCGGATTGCTTAGATCCACTTCTGACGCCGTCCCCTTATAATTCTTCCAGGCCGTCTCCCTTTACTACATAACGTGACGGCCTAGGCGTCAAAAAGCGTGACGCCGTCACAAAAACTCTCTGGGGCGTCTCGTGTAAACTTCGTATCCATCTCTTTGTCAAAGCGTGACGCCGTCACATAGCAGAACGTGACGCCGTCAGCAACTGTTTCCAGCATATTTTGAGACTTTGTCATTTTCTTCACTTTTATGCTCCAAAAACGTCCAAAATAGCTTCTTTTCCATATTTCCTCTATAAAGTACCTAAAATGACAAAAGGAACGATTTAGGGCAATATTTGATCAAATAATTACGGATTAGGGCTTAAATGACCCGCTAAAAGCGGTACACTTTTCGCTTCATCAAATACCCTTACACTTGAGATTTGCTTGTCCTCAAGCAAATGCGCTTTTATTCCAATCAAAATATGAGCTAGGGGTCATTTAACACAAATATAAAAGTAATTACAACAAATAGTCATTCAACCCTAGTCATAATAAGCACGGAAATCATACACTAGCACCTCCCAAATAGTGTTTGGATACTCTCATCTCTCGGGTGTTATAAACCTATATAACTAGATGGAAATGGAAGAAATATTACTCACTACCTGTCATAGCAAATAGATTACCATAGGCTTGGGCAAGGATCAAAATCCTCCTCCACTAGGCGTAAGCACCTAAGATAAACTATCAAAGAGGGCTTTACAAAGGGTTGTAACGTTAGGTGTAGGGATATGATAACACGGTTTGGTTGGAATAAAGGGTATTTTTAGTGGTGGTGAGCTAATTATCTTGATCAAATACATGCACAAGGTGGCGTTGCTAAGCCAAGACTTGACTCGACTTAAGCTAAAAAGAAAATAACAAAAGCATAAATAAAGATAAAATGAAACGGGATGGTAGTCCGTATGTTTTTTTCTACCTACCATCCAAAAATAATACATCATAGGGGCCTCGGTTCTCCCCTTACACTTGAACTTTTACATACTTTACAATAAACTATTCTAACGACTCGAATTAAGATAATTGAAAAAACTTGGAGTACTTTAAAATATTAACGCACATATGGGGGTAATAATTGACTTCTTCCCCATTACTCCATTACATTAGTACTTTACCCATGAGTCTCAATCGTCCCAAAACAATATGTACAAGGATATGACTCGACTTAGCAACCATGTAAGTAATAAGATAATTAACTAAGGGTTTAACAAATGTTTTCACAATAATGCACTAAAGATGAGTGCATACAAGGTAGGCTAAGGCGATTTGGGTGTACATTTGGGTGGATTGTAAACAAATTCTTCCTTTAAGTAAAATGCTTAAAGTTAGAAACGAAAAGATAGGCTCTAAGGGGTGTACTAGGGGTACCGTGTACTAAAAATGAGTACAACGCTAAGGTGTGGGAGAATTACTTGACTAATGAAGTGAATGTAAATATAATATGGGTATAAAACAAGGGTTATCCTAATGCCTCTTATCATGTAGTAAATCTAGCTACACGAATTTAGTCTCACTTGTGGATTTGGGATGGTCCTAACGCAAGTTCTAGAATCTATAAGCTACCGGTACACACACAAGCATAAAAAATGAATGCTTTTCCTAACAATTCTAGGGGTGAACGTCACATATTTGGGGGAAATTTTTTTTGAGTGGTACGGTTTTTATGCTAGTAATACAATTCCCTATCCATGAGACGCTTATTATTCCTAAAGTATCACTTCTAAATGTTGTAAAAAATTTTAAATTTGCGCTAAAATTGCCCTAACCAATGTTTCTCTCAATTTTATTACACAAGTACCATTAGACAAAACAAAAATCAAGCGTAATTGCATTTTCTAAGGAGCTTTCATTTACCCCCTTACACTTAAACCGAACATTGTCCCCAATGTTCACATAAAAGATGTAAAAGTAGAGAAAGAAAGAATGAAAAAAATACTCCCCTGATTCTTGATGTGGATCGTGTGGTAACATGGTTAGATCTTCTTCCAAGATGATTTAAAAGCTCCAAGCTCAAAGCGACTCCAAAAATTTGATGTCATGAACTTGATTCCATGTTCACCTTCTTGTCCAAAATAACCTGTTAAACCTGAGAAAACAAACTAGGCAATCCTCGTGTAAAATCGGCGGCAAAATCTATATAAGGATATAATGCTTGTGGAATGAAAATTTTGCAGATTCCTGGAATTAGAGGTGCAGTAATTTTTATAGTCCGGCAGAAAAACTAAATTTTAAAACGTTTTCTGAAATTCAAAGGCTGACGCCGTCAGAATTGATCTGACAGAATCCTTATGTTTAGTTTCCGAAAAATTTCTGGAAAAACAAATACCTTAACTCCTGGAATCCTGTAAAATTTCATTATGACTCGATACAATCATTTGACTCTAACAAATACTAATATGCATGTTTATTTTATATTATTACAATTCATGTTTCAATCCGTTCTTATAAATAAATTTAGATTTCCCTTACACTTATCTTTTGCAAAATACCTTTATATGTAGTTAAGACGAAGTTAAAAACAAAATAAAGCATTTTCACAATTTTAATTTGAAACATGAATCAATAATGATAAAAATAAAACATGCATACGAAAACAATTGAATTCAAACAAAACACACACATAAAACAAAAAAACTTGGGTTGCCTCCCAAGAAGCGCTTTTCTTTATTAACGAGTCTTGTAGCTAGACTCAAGGTCACTCTCTATTACGTGACTTCGTTGTTGGTCACGGTCTCTAGGTTATCCTCGGGTTTAGTCTTATATTCCGGACCTAGTTGCAAGCATTTCTTGTAGAAAGCAAATATCCTACTCATAACATAGTCTACTCCTCTACTTCTATCCTCATCATTCCTATAGTAGAGCGCTTGCTTTTGTTCCTTCTCGATGTTTGACAAGAGTCGGTATTGCTCTATCTTATATGGCATTTGGTAAGCTACATCATCGGTCTCGTCCTTGAATCTAACTATCCCTAGAGATGGGTCATAATTCATTTTAGAGGCCTCAACAAACGGCTTTCCAAAAACTAATTGAGTTAAGCATGAATCAACTACCGGACGAATATCCTCAACAATCATGAAGTCGGTGACGTAAGTGAAATTTCCTACGTATACATGTAGTCCCCTAACTCTACCTACAAAGTTGCTTATCCATCCCGTGCTAGGAAATGTCCTAAGTCCCAGTTGCTTTTTCATTATTAGATTGTAGTGGGCTCTAGTCATGATGTTTATGGGAGACTTAAGATCTATGTAAGCTTTCCAAACATGCAAGTGACCTATGTTGCATGGTATATTGATGTTGGAAGGGTCACCTATTTTGATGATTGGGTTAAGGAAGTATGGTGTCTCGGGGTCATCGAATAGATCCTTATAGTATGCACGTTCTTCCTTAGTGGGCAACCTATCGAAGTAGTTCTCTCCATCATCTACTTCTTCTACTTCCTTATTCTCACTCTCCTCAACTTTCTTAACCTCCTCCTTACGCTCACTATCTACTTCATTTTTAGTGATTGGCTTAATAGTGACAACGTTAACAAAATGAACATGTTTGGAGGATGAGGGGTCCTTGATTTGGGGTCCGCTACTTGTGTTTCTAGCATCCTTATTTGGTGATGGCACCCCTTGGTTGTTGAATGCTTTCAATAAGTTGTCTATCTTATTGGTCATCTCCGCTTGTTGTTGATTAAATTCGGATTCGAACTTAGCCATACGAGCTTCTTGAGATGCCATAAACCTAGACATCATTCCCTTGAGGTTATTGGTACTACCATAATTATTGGAGGGATTGTTATTGAAAGTACGGTTTGAGGATGAACTGTTATATAGAAAACGATTAGGTAGATTGGAAGAATTGTTTTGGGGCGTGTTTTGGTTTTGCTTCCACCTAAAGTTTGGGTTATTTTTCCAAGATGGGTTATAGGAATCACCGTAAGGGTTTGGCTCGGGTTTGAAAGTGTACCACTTCTCTCCGGCTCCATCGGTACGCGAGGATGCGTAGTCCGCAAAAGCTTGTTCGGGGAGTTCCATGTAATCTCAAGTGTCGTGGGGACCACTACAATACTCGCATGAGGAAGTGATTTTGTTCACTTGGCTTGAAGGCTTAGGAGCTTCGTAGGATTCCATTAGATACTTGACTTTGTCCTCAAGTTCCATGATCCTGCGGTCGGAAGTGCTTGAATTATTCGATGGCAAAGATATTGCCTTGACCGTTTTATTCAAATCACGGGGATCATTCCAACTTTCGTTGTCATAGAGAGCNAAGACCAAATCACATGGAGCATCATTCGAACGACCATCCCTTAGGGGGAGATTGTTAGCATTTAAATTTTATAGAAAAAGTGATGGTTGGTCTCATATGTAATATAGTGTGTCGTGTAGGTAGAATTAGTCGTTGGGCCTTGGACTAGTTAAGCTAATATGTTATAAGTTAAGACTTAAGTATAAAACCAAGTCCAAGCCCAAGCCCATCAAAGCCTTTAGGGCATCCACGAATTGTACTATAAATACACCTCAAACTCTCATTTGAGGTGTGTGCTTGTATGTGTTTTATGTGTGTTTTCTTTAATATATGTTCTATTCCATACGCCTCATATTATACATCAAGTCACCATATCTCATCTCTTTTCTACATATCATACGTGTGTGTGATTGATAAAGTTGTGATATTTACGGTATAACAATTCTCTTCTTCTAAGTTGACTAGCTCAGAAGGTAATTCTTCCATATAAACGATGTCTCCACAAGATAACGAATCGTCATCAGTAGAATCGGAGAACATCTCAACATGATCAGTTGGGAAGATAAGAGGAGGAGGGATATCACACATATGATCAAAAATTCCCTGTGAATCTCTTGGGATTGGGACAAGGTTCTCAACACTAGACTTTATGAATTCGTCCGATTCCTTTTTAGGAACAGTGTCAAGATGCTCGTCCCTCATGTTTAGAGAGTGAGTGGGAATCTCGGGTGTGATAACAGTAGAATGAGGGGGTCGAGAAGGGCTAGCATACATGGATTTTACAATTTCCATTTGCTCAGCTGCTAGTAATTCTTCCATACTTTTGTCCCTCTGTGGTTCCACAGATTGAATCTCAACCGATGAACTGGATGAATCATTATAAAATTGTAGGATATCAAGGATATCATCATCATCACTGTCATCAGGAATGAAACGGAATCGAGAGCTAGATCTGGCTGCTTTTTCTTTTGCAATGGATTCCCTAATAGATTTTTCAAAGGCATCTTGGGAATTTATTTTAGCAGCTTGCTCTTCGGCTAACAATTCCTCCATGGATTTTGGATTATCATGGGAATGTTTAATTCCTTTTAAATCTTTCACTAAATCCAGAAGATCAATGAGAAGATTTTGAGGAATTGGCAGTGCCTGATTCAATTGGTACTGTGGAGGTTGGTCATGATACGAAGAGTCGTAATTGTTACAAGGAAATGGATTCCTTGTTTGACAATCAGAGCTGAAGTGTGGACCTCCACAGTAGTCACAACAGTTGAACTGATGTGGCTGTGAGTCGTATGTGCTGTAGTCATAATTGTTATCGGGAATCTGCTCATAGACAAGCGTGTTTCCCGATTGACAATCATAACTGTTGTGTGAACCACCACAGTACTCACAACAGTAAAACTGCTGAGTCTCATAGTGTGGTAGCTGATGGAATAAATCAGTCGTGTCATGGTAGGAATAGGGATTCTGGTTGTAGACAGACCCGTTTCCTAACTCTACCATGCCACAACTGGGGCAATTACCACCATTATGAGGACCACCACACCATTGACAATCAAGAGGGTGTGGATGAGACATAGAAAGAATCAAATG
Organism: Artemisia annua; assembly: GCA_014162995.1. NCBI lineage: Eukaryota > Viridiplantae > Streptophyta > Magnoliopsida > Asterales > Asteraceae > Artemisia > Artemisia annua. The sequence goes on along the minus strand of LBNU01026335.1, from coordinate 13,762 downwards.
GTTAGAGGGGTAAGGGATAAAGAATCAAACTGATAAGAGGGATAAGAAGAATATTTTTGGGATTTTTGGAAAACATTTTGTACAAACAAAATAAGAAGGAAAATCTTTTTGGCAATCGATCAGTCAAACGAATTAACTTCACGATTATTTTGGATTTTTATAAAAAAGAGTGAGAATATGGACAAGGATATGGTAAATATACAATGAGGTGAATATCCAAAGATCACTAATCTTCAAATACGTTTGAATACGCACACAACCTCCCCGGCAGTGGCGCCAAAATTTGATTGGCCCAGAAACAGTCAACAAAAGTCAAGCCATTTAGGAATTGGTCAACTAAAGTCAACTATCTAAGAGCTCAATGCAAGTGTCCAAGGAGTATAAAATATTCCCGGGTCGTTTATTCCCCAGTGAGGTGTGAATTGTATCGAAAACGATTTGTGATCGGGTGAATTTGGACAGTAAAGGGTTTGAGTTGATTACACTAAGGAAATAAAAATGAAATAGCTTAAACAAGCTATAAGGACAAGACTGTGAAAGAAAATTACCTAAGAACGTTTACAAATATAAGAAACGCGAAAGTTAAATTAAAACTACGTTAATGTACAAAATAAAACGCGAGTTTAAAGAAATAAAAAGCCTACGTATATGAAAATTACTTTTTTACAAACCTAATGATAAAAGATAATTATAGGAAAAAGAAAAATATTTATTAGACTATTTATTTAATTATTATTAATTAAAAACTATTTAAATACTAATTAAACTAATTTAAATTATAATAAATACTAAACTAACAGTAATAATTCTAAAACTTTTTATAAAAATACTTAATACTATTATTAAGCTAAGAAAAATATAAAAGTGGACAAAAGCTTAATAAATAAGCCGAAAATAAGCTAAAAGCTTATAAGCTAAAATAAACTTTGTGTACTATATAAAAAAGAAAGGAAACAAAAAACACATAACTACATCTAGGGGAGATGGTGCCTGAGGTTGGTTTGGTGTGTGAACCAAACAACCAGGGGTCGAATCCCACTCACTACACTTTTTTGCAAACTTTTTTTTCTTTTTGATTTTACTTTACAAAAGCATTGAACAACTGAAAATAATAAACTTTAAAAAAAGACAAACTTAATAAAACTTAAAATTAAGCTCTATGCTAGCTAAAAAAAAAACAACAGTTGGCAAAATTAAGCTAAAGAAAAACTTAACACTTGAAAAGGCTTATAATAAGCCACACAGTGAAAACCAAAGATAAAATAAGCTACAATAAATTAAATGCACTGGAAATAAGCTGGAACAAGAGGAATAACACACTGAATAAGCTGAAAAGATAGGATAAGCACAATCCAAAGCTCACTGAATACTCTACAGGCCAAAAGGATCAAACTGCAGGCCTAAATGGGGCCCACCAAATAAGCTCAGAGGTGCAAGATGAACCCTGAACTAACAAGCCAGCTGGGTGAGCTTATCAAAAAGCCAAGAAGCTGAGGGTGGGACCCAGTAATAAGCACTATGGAAGTCTTAGAATATGCCCTACTCACACTGATGTTTCAGTGTGTACTGAGTTGATGAGGTGATTTAGAAGGTAGGATTTAGCATTCAAATAAGCACTACATTGAACACAGAGTATATACACATTAAGTAGACCAGAAAGGCTTCCCAAATCAACAATAAGCTTAAGCTAACATACACTATGTAACAAGGTATAGGCCTATGAAAATGGACACACCCCTTGACACAGGGGATATCTCAGTGAAACAGGCCAAAGTGAGCAATCAAATAAGCAGCTAAAGTTCAGAAATAAAAATAAATAAAAATATCCCAAGCAAGATAAGCAACAAAATAATAAGACCCTAAAAGCACTAAACCTGAAACTCAATAATGAGACCTACACAAAATTCACAAATTAATTCAAAAACTGGCTACATGAAATTTTTGACTTTTAATGAGGTACCCTATGTATCTTAGGCTATAAATGACCTAAAAGCAACTATATTAAACTTTCTATACCTACTGAATAACTTAAAGCAAGCTTGTGCACAGAATTAAATCCAAATCCAAACACCCCTTAAAGCTTAACTGTTTTTAAGTTTATGAGGATTTAGACAATTAAATGATCTTCTACTTATGCAAACTAATTAACTAAGCTATATAGAACATGTATAAGCTAAATAATACAGATTTAAACAAGTAAACTAACTAAATGAGATTTATGCTAATTATCACTACAGGATGTATAACTGAGCAAATTTAAGGTCCAACAAATGAGAAATAACAAACAACTATCCACTGATTTCAGTTAAACCATATAAGCACAATCTCACAGTCATATATCAAACAAAAGCAACAATAGGAGTATAAGCAGTAAATGATATTATAAGCTAAAGAAGGACATAAACTCACAATTACTCATGGCTCAAAACAGGGACTCACATAACACCAGGATAAGCTCAGAAACAAGATTGAAAGGCCTAGGTGTCTTCAATGTAAACTGATGAGCTCATGTGATTATTGAGTGTGCTACTTTGGCTGTCAGTTGACTTTTTGTTGACTAGTTGAAATTTTTGAGTAAAAGCATCAAATATGGAACAATGAACTCACTAATAGCTATGTGAAGCTATAATGAGCTTCAGTAACCAAACTTAAGCTTGTTGAAGCTTATGAAATCTATTCTAACATAAATGGGAATTTAAGCTTAAAACATGAAAATAGGTTGCAAGGAATTAAAAAGAGAAACTATGTTTCATTAATTTTAAAGATGATTGTACTACTGGAAATGAGAATTACAAAGCTGAGTTTAGAGTTTTACATTAATTTAACTACATTCGACCTACTTTACAAAGAAAAACTACTCACTATCTAACTATCTCCTTCACTTCTCCTTCTTTCTTGACTTATAAAGACCCCAGTGTGATTCTCTGACTTTCCCACTTCTTTATGAACCATTGGATGGGTTTGAATTGATCCTGACCCTTCAAAAGGATTTTGGCGGGAAAAGAGGATTTGGCAACTGGCAGTTAACTTGAAGGGGATTATATATCATTAAATGGATTTTGGACTTATTGGAGGTTAGGGGAAACATAGTATGGGTGAGGTGAGGTGAAGGGATGGTGTTTGCAGGTTTATCACGTGGGAGGGAGGTTGAAGATGGTCAAATGGGTGGTTTGACTGAGTTTTATAACTCAGGGGGTTATTAAACGGGGTAGTGGGGTTTTGGGCCGTGGGTGGTATTTGGGCCAGGGATTAAACAAAAGGAGAGTTGGGCTGGATTGGTTTTGGGGTTGGATTTGGTTTATAGATTTAACAAAGGGCTTTGTTTGGATGGTAAATAAATCACAAGGACCAATTTTGCCAAATTCTGAAATTGAGGGGCTGGAACTGTAATTTCTCCAAAGTGCTCATAAGGACCAAACTTGCCATCTTTGATAAACCAAAGACCAAAAATGTAAATTTCCCATTTTTAAAACACCCGAGGACTAAACTTGCCAAAATTCAAAGTTGAGGGGTTAAAAGTGAAATTTTACCAAAAAAATATTCAAGGGCCAGAATTGACAACTTAAATTATTCTAGGGGCCTTCAATGATAAAAATCCAAATTTTGAACAACCAGGGACTAGATTTGACAACTTTTCAAAGTTCAGGGAATGAAACTGCCAATTATGCAAACTTTGTACGTTTTTCATCTGTTTTTACTCATTTTGCATCTAAAACATATAAAACTCAATTTTGGAATATTTTCAGTATTTTGATGCATTTCTGAGTGTTTTTGTATGTTTTGCAGTTCAGATTTCACCAAAAATGATGAGTGTTTGAGCACTCATCAACGTTCAAGAAAGTTACTGTATAGGAGGTTAGCCAGTTTTCTTAAGCCTAACATCGACTTCACCCAACCACAATAATCACAAGCAAACCAACAACATATAATCAATAGCTAGGTTTCATTAGATCTAAGCATACACAATAAAGACCTAGCCTAGCATGTTAATTGAAAGACAAGCGTGAGATGTAATCAAACAACACATAGACATATTGATTGATTTGAAAGAAGAATTATCTTTAATTAAACATCAAGGTTTCAAGGGTGAAAAACCCTTAAAAATACTGTAGAATACGAGCTAGGGTTTTTCCCAAAAGTTGCACACTAATGAATGAAAATTAGAAAAGTATATATAGATTTTACAAGCTGACGGCGTCACGTTCTAGTGCGTGACGCCGTCACCTCGCCGCCAAACTATAATTCGGATTGCTCAGATCCACTTCTGACGCCGTCCCCTTATAATTCTTCCAGGCCGTCTCCCTTTACCACATAACGTGACGGCCTAGGCGTCACAAAGCGTGACGCCGTCACAAAAACTCTCTGGGGCGTCTCGTGTAAACTTCGTATCCATCTCTTTGTCAAAGCGTGACGCCGTCACACAGCAGAACGTGACGCCGTCAGGTACTGTTTCCAGCATATTTTGAGACTTTGTCGTTTTCTTCACTTTTATGCTCCAAAAACGTCAAAAATAGCTTCTTTTCCAGATTTCCTCTCCAAAGTACGTAAAATGACAAAAGGAACGATTTAGGGTAATATTTGATCAAATAATTACGGATTAGGGCTTAAATGACCCCCTAAAAGCGGTACACTTTTCGCTTCATCATATAACTTTGACATATATTTATCAATATTGACTTACATAATTAAGTTACTCTTATCAATGTTTCACAATGATAATTTCCATCATTTTATATTAATATGTTTAAAAAAGATACATATATCTTAAAATAAAATTCAAACTAATTTTAGACCTTTTGAAATGTTTTGTGTTGTTTTAATATAACTACTAATGTTATTCTTATGTTACATGAATATTTACTTGTAAATGCATTTTATGATATACATCTGATGAGCATTTTTACAAAATTATGTTATTATATGCATACACAATGCATGTATAAAACACATTAGATATTGATTTAAAATATTTTTTAAGCTTAGGTATCTTTTATATAATAAAACAAAACCCCTAGTGGGTACTTTCGTATTTCGGGAAAAAAAAATATTTCCTTATTAGGTAATATTTTAATTATTATTTTTTAATTTAAAATTTTAAAAATTTGTTTTGTTGATATACTACACAAGTATAAGATAAATACAAAAAAATATAGATAAGATGCAATACTACACAAGTAGAAGATAAATACAAAATAATATAGATAAGATGCAACAAACAACATGATTAAATTTTTTAAAAGATTATCTTTAATAATAAACAAATATAATTAAAAATCATAAATCAAACAAAACAAAAATTAAAGTATTTGTTTTTTAAGAAATAAAAATATATCATTAAAAAAAAATTTAAAAAAAAAAAAACCCGCGCGTGCGCGGGCATTATAACTAGTATAACAAATATAATTATATCCCATAAGTAAACTTTAATTGGAATTACATTTCGAAATTGTAGGATTATATTTAAACAATGTCGTGTATTATGTACACCTTTTTTAAAAAACCACCATATCTTCTAAATTTTAAATAAGTTGTATACAATAAAAGATAACTTAGAATTTGTATGTTTAAACAAGATACATGTATCCAAGCAAGGGAAAGAAAGGAACAAACTTCATACAATTTAAACATGTATTGATAAAGATTTAATATTTGTTAGTATTTTTTATAAAGATATTTATTTCCTAAATAAAACTTCTAACAAGCTTTATTATTTAATCGTATATTAATCAATCCTAACCGATATATTTACAAATTTTATTTTGAGAAATTACCACACTTATCTTCCACGTTTTGTACACATAATTTTTAAAAGTATACATAATTCCTTAATTAAATTAGAATTTAATATTAGACCCTTTGTATTCCAAACTTAGTGGTTAAATACATGTCAAAATGATTTCAATCCAAATACCTATACACATTATCACGTACTCTCAATTGTTTTTCCAGGCATATCACTGTTCTCAATAGCATTCAAATGGCTGAAAACAACAACAATGCTCAGGCACCACAAGTCATAGGTATGGTAACAACATCTAATATTCTTAAAATTTAACTAAAACAAATTAAGTATGTGTTTTATAATTTGATTTTCTCAATGCATGCAGCTGCTGAAGAGGTCAACCATAATGATGCCCCTGAAGAATCAATAGCTGCTATTTATGATTGGATGGTTGCAGAAGCAGCAACCACAAANAGACGAACCTTGGTATCCAGTAAATATTTATAGGACTAAGTATAGTATACTTGATGAAGACATCAATAAAGACTCATACATAGTTTGGTTGTTCGTCAATAATTTTATAAACATGTGTATTTTTAAGTTGTTTTAAAAGTGTTTTAAATTCCTTTATATATTTTTGTTTAAAAAAAATTGCGTATACTACAAATACACAGTGATTGAAAATGAGAATGATAAATAAGATCTACACAAACACAGTGGGATGTTATGGTAGATATTGACGGTAAAGTCAAAGGAAAACATACTCTTGATGGCTATATTGATGACGTAGCATGGTAAGTTGATTCTAACGTGTTTTATGAGGCTTAATTTTCCAAGTTTTTAATATTTTACATAACATTTTTTTTACATTAAGAACTTTTAGTTTTTGGTTCTTTAAGTTTGTTTATTATTTTTTTTCCATTCAAATACATTTGTATTAAATAAACATAATTTGACTTAGATATTGAGGCTATTTTGTTTGTAAAAGTCATGTAGAGTAATATGTGAATGCACATTTGGTTACTTAAGTAATAATCACATATTTGTATTTCTTAAAAAAAATGGAAATGAAAAACAAATGAGTGTAAAAGAAAAATATGGAAGAGAGAGAAAAAATTTCATAGTAGGCATGATTGCTACTACTTCTTAAGAAGCAAAATACTCATTACTTTAAAGGAACATGCAAATGATAAAATTTAATGGAATATTTTATGATGTATATTAATATGTTTATCTTTTTGTTTATTTAATTTTAGTGATATTTTAATTAATCTTGTGATAAAATTCGGATTATATGTTGTATTTAAAATCATAATCTTATAATTTACAAATCTTAACTTAAAATATTTGATACTAAATCTAATGCATGATTAAACCTATAAATATAACATTGAAACCATTAATCATATTTTCAAATTCTACACAAAATATCCAACCCTGCAAACCACAATGTCTACCACGAATCGAAATTCGTCACTAAGAAACAACCCTAAAAAACGAAAACATTCTTCGTTAACACCAACCTTCGATTGTGATATCTCATATATAGATGAGATTACAGACAGTGAAGAATGTTCGGTTATCAAAGTGAAAATCATCCATCTTTGGAAAACACCAACGAAGATCATGAATGGTTCTTCGAAGGGTGAAAACATCAACATGTTGCTAATGGATGAAAATGTAATGTTAAATTTTTTGAAAGTTGTTTAATGTTTACATGCATTAACAACTGTTAAGTAATAGTGTATGAATGCAAGTTTTTTAATATACAAATCTTTATTAGTTTTGTAATATTTTTTTAGGGACATAAAATTCATGCTTGTGCAAATCATTATGTGCTCGATTTAATTCGACCAATGTTGAAAAAAAATAACTGCATAATTATGTCGAACTTCAATCTATATACCAAGTTAGAAGGCGTACGGCTAACGAATCATCTTGGTAAGATTTATTTTAAAAAAAAATACATCAATAAGTGTGGTTAAAGATTTTGTTTGTGTACATGACGGGTTCGAATTCATTGAGTACCGTGATATCATCAACAACAATACCGACAACAATGTTGCTTTTGGTAAGTTTTACTAACAAAAAAATATTATAGAAATTCCAGATATTGATTTGCATGCGATGTTAATTTTGATAAGAATGGTGTTTCTAGATATTATTGGTTTGATTTCATCTAAACCAAAGTTGAAGGCCATAGATATCAGGAAGAAAACCACAATTATTTCTGAATTCAAGCTTCAAAATTTAAGGTAATATATATTATGAAAATTACAATTATAATTAAAATTATTAGTGAGATTTTGTATTCACATTATATCTTATTCGTATTAACATTATTTATTTATTAAATAGTGGTGATGAAGTTAATGTTACATTGTGGGAAGACAACGCACATAAGTTGGACAGTTATGTGAGTCATAAGGATATTCAGAATGAGCCGATAGTGTTGATTATTCAACTTGCAAAAATCAATACATGGGGCAGTAAGTACAACATAATTTATTATAATTATAATTATCAATTATTAAAACTTGTATTTTATGTTATTATTATTATGTTCTTTTTGAAAAAAAAAAACAGATGAACAGGAGGTTTCGACCCTTCCATTCTGCACCAAGGTTATTATCAATGAAAACATACCTGCAATAACCGCCTTCAAACAAAGGTCTTTACGATATTTATTTTATAATAATATTAAAATAAATAAGTAGACGTATTTGACAACATATTATCGTTTATATTCTTCACCAATAGGTTGTTGGATAATAGAATGCGCGGCAGAGATCACAGACTTGTTGATGAAGATGATAATGTTGATATCAACGTCAACGAAAATCAATCGAAATCAATTACTATTGATGATGTTGATTGGTTAACTGTTAAACAAGAAGGGACATGTAATATCACAGTCATTGACATGTCAGACGACGAAGATAAGGTATTTTTATCAAAATTTGAAATTAAAATTTGTTTATTAAATTGTATAAGTAATATTTTTAAAAACTTTATGTTGTAATTGATGTATTAAGGTACATGGTTTGAGTAATTATGAAGTACGTGATGCAACTATCATTGATTTATCAAATATTGAAGATGAGGTATTTCAAGTAGTCTGGCATTTTTTCTTTTTAAAAATAAATAATGTATTTGGCTATGTTTAATATTTATAATGATATAATCAATATCAAGGTACATGGTTCCAAGCAAATTCTCGGTGGTGATTATGATGATTCACTGTCAAATAATATGAAAGCATTTGATAACACTATCAATGATATATCAGATGATGAGGTATTATACCATAAAAATGTTTATTATTGTTGGTATTCGTGTTATATTTAAAAAAGTTAATATAAACATATCATATATACAGATGTATGCTGCTGGTGTGAGTGGTTATCTAAATACTCCTAATTGGAACAATCAAAAACAAAACACTCTGTATGTATACAACATATCTGATGATGATGTTGATTTACACGATACTGATAATGAGGTATTGTAATTTTTTAAAATTATATAGAATTTGTATTGTAATTAACACAAAAATATCTGTTAATTTCTAATTATTTTTATGCATTTTTTAGGTTGTTTGTTTGACACACAACATTCGGAGGTTGTCAAAGACAAAATCTGAAAGCGTTAAAAAAATATGCAAGTTTGATTATTCCGATTATGAATCTGATGATGAGGTAGTTTTTAAAATTTTTATAATATATTATCTTTTTCAAGCATGAATATTATTGTTGCAAGCACGAATGTAAATTTTTTTAATGTATTTATGGTTTTTTAAACAACATACAAATATATTATTGTTTGTACTCTATACAGGTGATTTGTTTCGTTCGCATCAGTCGTAGATTATCAAAACCAAAATTTGACAGAAAAATAACATATGCAAGTCTGATAATTTCGAAGACGAACTTGATGCTAAATAGCGTGAGACAAGTATTGAGGTATTATATTCTCTTTAATGCTTATTACAATTCTACAAATACATTAAATTAAAATGTAATATATATTTCAAAAATATTATAAATTTAGGAAACAAAGTGTTATGTTGAATCACCGGAATCTTCAAAAGATGATGTATCACCACAGTTCAAATTGGGGATACATCATGCAATTGGAAAAAAATGCAATCATGAAGAAATTGTTGATCTACGTATAGTAGAACAAGAAGATTTTCCCCTTGAAGGAAACAATTGCAATTTAGATGATACTAATAACAAACTGGTAATATTTAATTATATTCAATTTATTATAAATAAACAATTTGTTATTAATTATTGGTTTTAATTTTCAAAACAGAGAAAAATGTATTATGTTGAATCACCAGTTTCTTCTAGAGATGATGGAGCTAAAGAAGCAAGTATGAGAAAGAAAGAAGAATATGAAGAACAAGACATTTGTGAAGACAGTTTTGATATCTATAACTGTCAAGATTTCAAATACAAGCATAGTCGTATCGTTCAAGATAACTGTGATGAAAGCACTGACAATGGTTTCAACGACGTTTCATTAAAGGATGAGAAGATTAGTGATGATAGTGATTGTTAAAAAATATTTAATAATTTGTTTAGAAAACTAATTTAATATTTTGTTGGTATTTTATCATTATTAGAACATTACGACTGAATTTGGTTTAATATCTTATGATATTTATTTTTGGATTATCTTTTATATTTTAAGTTTAATTTTAATGATTTTGATAAAGACTGTATCTTAAATATCTATCTTACATGCAACAACAACATAGCGTAAAAAATGTCTAATGAGAATGCAAATCACAAAGAAATCCAAACCTTATAATTTGATGATAGCTAATAGCAAATCAGACTAAAATTTGAAATAACATAATAAGCATAATTCCATTGAGGAACAAACTTTAACCATTTAGTGTAGATGATTAACACACGTAAATAAACATCATAATGATTATTTTAAAGTTTATAATTTTAAAAATATTGAACTCTATAATTTCCATGATATGTCACATACTATGTATGTATTAATATTTTTTTTAATGTGTTATTAACCATAGTTTTTAAAAAGATTCCAACAACAACATTTTTTACCAACTTTTATCAACAATAACTATAACAAGTCAATAACAATTTCTAAAAGTATAATCATCCTAAAAAGAAATAAAAAATATTTCTCAACAAACCATAACAAATCTTTAGTAAATGATTACTATCCTACAATGATAAACATAACAACTTTCAACACACCAAGGAAAAATGTAAACACATTTAATGATTTAACTTGGAAAATGAACCTAATCACTTCCTTGATTGACTTAGTGTTACACCCCGTGCCCACTTAGACCAAAAATTAAAACATTAATGCGGAAACGAATTCATTTTAACGGCCCCTTCATTACTCTTTTAACCATTAACAAAAATCCGTTAACTTATAGACCTTGGAACCATTTTTAAATGAAACTAGACTTCATTATCTTTAAAACGACGGGTGACGCGACCCGTGACGACTTACGAATCAAAAGATACAAAATTTGGAAATTTGATAAAAACTAGAAAATATCTCATTTATATTTGGGCAGAAGCATATGGCCATATGCTGAAATTTGATATGGCCATATGCTTACCATATGTCCCTTTACTAAGTTTCTGTGACAACCATATGGCCATATGCTGAAATATTCATATGGCCATATAACCACTGCAGAAAATTTTATATAAACAATACTTAACACATTTCCGGAAAACCAACTTCCGAGACTCAAACATTAATGAAACTTTCCAGATTTCGTTAATACATTATAAATAACATTTCCATTCAATTACATCACCCAATTGACACTTCGGAATAGTACTTTACAAATAGACGTATATTATACCCATTTTAACCCATTTCACAAAAATGACCTTAAACTCATAAATACTATTCCAAGCTTACTCAAAACCATTAACACAACATAATACAACGTTTCCATAAATACTTGACCCGTTTACAACCCAGACACCCTTTTACTTTTACCATATTGACTTAAAACACACTTAAGCATACCAAATGACCACCAATTCATTATATCAACTTTGACGCACATTTTGACACTCGTTTACCCATTACAAACTATTAAATGACACACGGGGGTACCATCTTGAATGAGCTCGGTATTCTACCTAGCTCCTATACATATCAAACCTTCTATCTTTCGTATTAGCAAACCTTAATCCTTAGCTCAAGCTTACCATTTCCATCACACATAAACCTACAAAACATTGGACACTTAAACCGTAATGAATGCTTAGTAAGTAAAGTGGATATAACATAACATTACAATTCATTCACACATTACGCATCATAACCTTTAATCCTTTATAATCTTAAAACCTTAACACATACCTTAACACTTAAGCGTCAACATCCCCTTTCTAATCCAACTTTGTCTAACACATCAACTAGCCTTACACTTACTTTCACATAACATCATCATACAAACCATTCATTAAACTTAACATATAAAAACACATAAACACATAATGCATAGAAATCATCATAATATCGTCTTATAGCCGGTTTACTTACCTTAGCTCCAAGCTAACACTAGTACAAAAATGGCCTTTTGTCACACATGGTCGATTTCAAACGGTCACACTGTAACATATTTACGTGACTAAATATATGAAAATAAAATAAACAGCCACACTCTATCCGACTTGTGTGACCATTTCGGAAGATATATGTCACACATTTGTGTATTTATGTGACTAGAGGGTAACTGGTAAATATTTTTCGATCATTTAGTCACGTTTAATTTGGGACGTGTGACCGATACAAATCAGCTTTAAACATTAGTCACGCTACAGATATACATATGTGACAAATATACGTCACACAATTGAATAGCGTGACCGAAATAGATATATGGTCATATGAAGTAATTGTGTATGTGGCTAAATTATATAGTCAAGTTTGTCACACATTATTTAAACGTGACTGCTATTCTTTGCTAAATACTTAGCCACATATGAATTTGAAATGTGTGACAACTGAAAAGTAAGTTTGAAGTGGTAGTCACGATATGCATTTAAAAGTGACAAATATATGTCACACACTTGAAGAGTGTGACCAAATGTCATATATGGTCACACTAAACCAAACATGATTAAGTGTAACTAAAATACGATACATATGGTAACGTAAGTTAATAAGTGTGTCTAAAGTTTAGTGTGTGTTTTCTTGCCAAATCCTAATGTGTATAGTCACATATATTTGTAGCACGATCATGTGACTATAGGCTTTACAATAGTCACATCATATCACAAATGTGTATCTAAATCATGATTATGGCCACGTTATAAGGGTATTATATGTGACCAATACATTCAAAATAGTCACATTGTGAAATATTCATGTGACTATTATTTATAGCAAAATGTGAAGTCAGTCAGTTATCATTTATTTAGGTGTCTAAATCATAAGGAGTCATAATTTTGTCACACAATTATTTAAGTGTAGTCACAAATCGATGACTATGGGTCACCCATTTCTGATAAGCTATGTACGTTGTAACCCCTAAAAGAACAGTGTTTACTTGACTTTCATAAGTCAAATTCAACTTTAATGAAGTAACATGTTACTAAAGTGCCTGCAAGTGCATATACACGATAAATTGGACAAAATGCAATAACTTATTGTAATAGCTAAGTAGTAATTAATAATAGCAGTAGTAACCTTAATAATAGCAAGTAGTAACCTTTTGTACAACAAAAGTTGCTAACCTCCACAAAAGGTGAATTATATAGTACTGTACCAAAGGTTTTTTACAACATAAATGAAACAGGGAGAAGCTAAAAACCCTCTACCTCCAAAACCACCCTGATCAGCTTGTTTTCTTCGTGATCCCACATAACATAGCTCTTCTGATACTTGCAGCAAAAATTCTTTCCAATGAGATCTTTAATGCCTTTTACTTCTTCACCCAGTATGGATCTTTATAATATCATGACACAGCAAGTAAACTAGCAGTCAAAGGATATTCTTTTTCTGCAGCATAAAACATCC
>LBNU01026333.1:5246-27757 GCA_014162995.1 Artemisia annua | reverse complement strand
TGAAGAGTAAAATGTAGCAAAACAAAGATTATGCAAGACTTGAAACTAAAATTGTATTTTACCAAAAACTAAAGTTTATACTTTGTCGTTAACAAAACTTAGCAAAGATCGTAAAATATAAATAACGTTTTTAAGCAAGTTAGGCAAGTTTGATGAGAAAGCTGATGAGGGTTATTTTGTTGGATACTCCATAAATAGTAGAGCTTTCAGGGTGTACAACAAGAGAACCAAATTTGTAGAGGAGAATTTGCATATTAAGTTTGATGAGAATAAACTTAATACTGCAAAGAGAGAACCTGAGTGGCTTTTTAATATTGATATGCTAACCAAAACCATGAATTATGAGCCAGTGATTGCACGTGTAGATACTAACCGTGTTGCAGGTACAAAGGAAAATGTTTCTGCAGCTACAGATGCAAAGAAGTCCACACCTCAAGAAGAGTTTGTTTTGGTTGAAAAATGGAAGCTTGGTCCAACTATCATTCCCACTCAGGAGAACATAAGCTCACCAGATGATCATTCTCCCAAGGGAGATGGCGGGAAGGTATGAAATCATCTAGTGATGCACAGGTGGTAAATGATGAGCCACCTTTGGATGTCACAAAGGAAACTACCTCAAGCATTAGTCTGTCTGATTCTGCTGCTACACCAACAGAAAACTCTGCTGCTGAGCAGACTGCTTCTCCAACAAGACTTAAGTTTCCTACAGTTGACACACAAGGCATATCCTTGGTTGATACAACTTCTCAAGATGATCCAGACATGCCTGGATTGACTGAAATCTATGAATCTTGATGGTGAAATTTTTGGTGCTCAAACTGATTTCAACAACATGGAACTCAACATTCCTGTTAGTCCCACAAAGACAACAAGAATTCATAATAATCATCCAAAAGAACAAATTTTGGGTGATCGATCATCAAATGTTCAAAGAAGGAAGAAGACAAAGGAGCTGCTTCTCAAAGGTTTCTTTGCTAGATCTCTACATCAAAGAAATATGCACAAAGATCTACAAAATTGCCTATTTGCTTGTTTTCTATCACAATAGAACCCAAGAATGTGTATAAAGCCTTACAAGAAGCAAGTTGGGTGGAAGCTATGCAGGAAGAACTTCTACAATTCAAGATTTAGGAAGTTTGGACCTTGGTAGATTTGCCTAATGGGAAGAAGGCTATTAGAACAAAATGGGTTTTCAGATGCAAAAGAGATGAAAGAGGCATTGTGATAAGAAACAAAGCAAGATTAGTTGCTCAAGGATACACACAACAAGAAGGCATTGATTATGATGAAGTATATGCACCTGTGGCAAGGATTGAGGCTATTAGACTATTTTTGGCATTTGCTTCATATAAGACTTTGTGGTGTATCAAATGGATGTGAAAGGTGCTTTTCTGTATGGAGAAATCAAGGAGGAGGTTTATGTGTCACAACCACCTGGGTTTGAAGATCCAAATTTCCCTGACAAAGTTTATAGAGTTGAAAAGGCACTGTATGGTTTACATCAAGCTCCCAGGGCATGGTATGAAAAGTTGTCAACCTACTTGCTAGAATGTGGTTACACTAAGGGTAGGATTGATAAAACTCTGTTCATTAAGAAGAATAAAGATGATATTTTGTTGGTTCAAGTCTATGTTGATGACATCATCTTTGGTTCTACAAGCAAAGCTATGTGTGAGGAGTTTGAGAAGATAATGAAAAATAAGTTTTCCATGAGTTCTGTCGGAGAACTTACCTTCTTTTTGGGGTTACAAGTGAAACAAAAGGAAGATGGAATATTCATCAGTCAAGATAAATATGTGGCTGATATTTTGAAGAAATTTGGATTCACTGATGCCAAGCCTGCAAAGACAACTATGGAAAAAGACAAACCATTGTTAAAAGATGAAGAAGGCAAAGATGTGGATGTTTATGTGTACAAATCAATGATTGGTTCTTTGATGTATCTTACAGCCTCAATACCACACATTATGTTCTCTGTCTATGCATGTGCAAGATTTCAAGTTACTCCCAAAGAATCACATATTAATGCAGTAAAGAGAATCTTTAGATACTTAAGGCATCAACCCAAATTGGGGCTTTGGTATCCTAAAAACTCACCATTTGAGTTAAAAGCCTTCTCTGACAGTGATTATGCTGGAGCTTGTTTGGATAGAAAATCCACAACAGGGGGTTGTCAATTTCTTGGAAGCAGGTTGGTGTCATGGCAATGCAAGAAACAAACTGTGTGTAACACCCCCAAAATTTAACCATGACAGCGGAAGACTTTTTAAAAATACAGCGGAAGACTTTAAAAATACAGCGGAAGACTTTTGGGTGTTACTTCGAGGATCTTTTATCACAATCACAGAAACGACACAAAGTGACGTTTTAAAGTTCAAAATACCATATATAATGATGTTTCAAGATTTAACAATAAGTTTATTGGAAATGTATCAAAACATTTATTTTAGCCCATGCCAGTTTACAAGCCCACTCCGTGCCTTCAAGATCCTTCATGTCTATTTCCTGAGATAAACATGCTAAAAGTCAACATAAAGTTGAGTGATATTCATAGGTTTGAAAATTAAACAGTTGAACACAAGATATAGTCATTTATTGCAAAAGTATGCAATCAAACAAGTTGAAAACAATTCATATCCGTTATTGCATTAAGCTCATGACACGCAACGATTTGACAGCCAATCATATTTAATAATATGACGCAATATAATAATATGCCCCCAAGATAGGTTTTTGTCAGTTACCTATGTCATCAAAATAATGTGCGTTTGGTAGTTTTCTCCAACGACCAAACGGGGATTGTCAGTCCCTAATAGATCTATCCACAACTATTTACGTTCACCCTGCAAGTGATTAAGGTTCATGATCGAGGGACTTTTGGTAATAGCAAACTTAGGCAATAGCAGTTAAGTATAGCATACAGTTGATAAGTCACTTGTAATCATGTTTATAGCAGGTATCTCTTCATGAGATATAAAATGTGTAAACTAGTAAAGTTTATATGAAATATAAGCATGTAACTCACAGTCATATGTAAATAGTTAACGAATACTTGTAAAAGTAAAAACAGTAGTTGAGCATGCATCTCCCCCAAAATGTTTATAAAACAAGTAAAAGTAGGGGCTATGACTCACAGTAGTATGTAAATGTATAGAGTACTTGAAAAGTAATAGCAAGTAGTTTAAGCATGTATCTCCCACAAAAACGTTTATAAAACAATTATAAAAATAGTAGAGGCTATGACTCACCTTAGTAGTACAGTAGATGTAGCGGTATCGTAAATTCAACGATGCTAGGCAACGGCTTCACACACAACCTAAAATATAATGCAAGTTTCAGTTGATAGTCTAAGTCCGGTTTTATCGCGAATATTAGTCATTTTAGTTACGAACAAAACTCGTGTTTGTTTAAATACCTTAAGTTCAAAAACAAAGTTATATATACATATAACTTGTGAGTATAATGATTGATGATCGATGGAAAGTCATCATAAATAAGTCATAGCTTGTAGACGATAAGTTACGATTGTAAGTTATAAACGAAAATGAATAACGCATCGTTATATCGTTAAAATTAATTATAGTACTCGAATTATATACGTATATATAAGTTAAACTTTTCAAGTTTTTACATCGAATATACGTACATTTATATATAAAACATTATTATTATTTTCATAAAATAATATTACAGAAAAATCCTTTATGTTTCACCAAAGTTACACTTTTAACCCTAATAGTTAAATGATTTTCGTATTCAGTCCCAAATAAATATGTTTACAAACTTATAAAAGTTTTTAAGAAAATGTCAAGTGAGTTAAAGTTGGGGGTTGAAATTGTAAGAGATTAATAATAGTTTTAAACTTATAAGAGTGTTTTAAGTAAAGTGATAACCATTTCATAGATGAGGGGCTGTTTCTGCCAAGTTGCGAAACTGGCAAAAATAACAAAAATGGGGTTTGTATCAGCTAGGAATCGAACTCGAGACCTCTAGCTCTAAACCACGCAACACAACCAACTGAGCTAGGTTGATAGTTTGTTACATTTATACGTTAAACTCATTTTAAATGCAAATTTCCTATGTAATGTTTGTTACAAATTTTACTCAGTACATACTGAGGTCGTGGGTTGGGTTGTGCTATAAAACATTGATGTTCCATCTTCTTAAACCAAAGCTGAGCTTGTGAATGCATGTTCAAGTAGTTTTCTCTCGTTAGGTTTCACTTGTTTGGTGTTTCCCCGCGATTCAACGAAACACAAGAACCTTAAACGCAATAAGTTTTTATGATTTTTCATGCATGCGAGTTGGTTTTCAGTTAAGAACTTATTATGGTTTCAAAAACTTTCTTATATCCATGTGGTTTGTTTGTTGATATTACTTTGTTGTATTGCCACGCAAGTCACGATAAATGTTTAGGACATAAACATGTCACATACGTTTTTAAGAAACTACTAACAATACTTAGCGTTACAATATGAACTGGCATAAGTTAGGAAGCTTACGACACCAACTGTGGTGGTGGGGAACAACGGAAAAGCGAACGAGGGACGAGCGAAAAATGATGCCGAAACAACTCCAAAGCTTCCAAGCTTTCGAACCCGTCACGTACTAGAGCTAGCGAGGCCTTAGAGCTTGAAAACTAAACCGCGACTTGCTTCTCCTTCTTGTTCTCTCGGCAAAGCTCCACAGTCTCACGAGTTCAAGAAAGTTTAGCCAAAAATGAAATGTGGTATGTTTATGTATGTGAGCTCGGCTGATTTGCATGGGAGCTTATATAGGATACATGTGAGTGTGAAAGCAATGAGATTGAGCGTTATGATCAAGGATATGTATGCCGTTCTTTCTCTCAATCAAACCGAGACAACACTAAGAGAATATTGATGTAAGAACTTGTTATACACGTGTTTCTGAGTTCTCAAGTGATTCAAAGAGTATAAACATGGGACTCCTGTGATTGGGGGTCGTTTTGGTGAAGCTTGGATGTACATGTCTTGGTTTTTAACAAAATACAAGTTTATGTGTCGGGTGGTAAACACACCAAGTTTTGGCAGTTTTTAGGGTGGCAAACATGCATGATTTTCAGAAGTGAAAGCTGTTCGTGATACTCAGTAGTGTGGATAATGGATTCGTGCCATAATATAGGCATGTTGTTAGTCGAATATCAAAGAAAAACGGGCAAAGTAAATGGTAGACACGACTGGGAAAAGAAAGAAAAAGAAGGAAATAAAATAAAATTAAGGGTGCTGTTTGGCTCGGTGGGCTTGGTTCTCGTGGATCAGGCCCAAGTAACAAAAGAAAGAAATGTAAATAAGTCCGTTTGGTTGTAGTTGGGTTTAACGTGGCCCATTGGGTCACGTGGGCCCACGTAGCAAACTTCGTGAGTCGGGTTTCGGTCCAATAATATTTGTGATCAATCTCGGGAATTTTCGTAGGCTCGGGAAATATATAAATAGTGTACGTTAAATAAACGAAATTTATATTTATAAAATATAATCATTTTAAAATATATTCGCGATATTAGACTATCAAGGTTCGTGTGTAAGCATCGTTCCTAGGCAAATGGTCAATCACAAATATCATAATGATTCACGTAATATGTCATACATAAAAAAAAATTGTTACCCGCAAAAATGGTATTTAAATAACGTAATACTCATTTATTCATATTTATTATTTACTAATCGTACGGGAAATTA
This sequence comes from Artemisia annua, assembly GCA_014162995.1. NCBI lineage: Eukaryota > Viridiplantae > Streptophyta > Magnoliopsida > Asterales > Asteraceae > Artemisia > Artemisia annua. The sequence goes on along the minus strand of LBNU01026333.1, from coordinate 22,061 downwards.
CGAGAGGCTACACTGTGGTGGCAAATTCTTCAACTGAAGCTGAGTATGTGGCTGCTTCAAGTTGCTGTGGTCAAGTTCTTTGGATGCAAAATCAATTGCTGGACTATGGGTACAATTTTATGAACACCAAAATTCATATAGACAATAACAGTACCTGGTGCATAATTAAAAATCCTGTTTTTCACTCTAAAACAAAACATATTGAGATAAGACACCATTTTATTAGAGATTGTTATGAAAAGAAGTTGATTCAAATTGTTAAAGTTCATACTGATCAAAATGTTGCAGATCTACTTACCAAACACTTTGATGTGGGTAGATTTCAATATTTGATTGCAAGTATTGGAATGATCAATCTTTAGAAAACTTATCTCTCTGTGTTTTTGTAAAGTTTTGTAAAAATATATGTACTGTTATTGATCTTAAAGTTTGTTGTCATTGCAAATTGTGGAAAATGCTGCTAAGTTCACTCTGCTGCTAAATGGATACTCTGCTGCTGAGTTGGATTTTGCAAATTTTTATTATTGTGGACTTGTATGTTTTGTGGTTTTGGACTAACATTTTGTAGGTTAAAGTGAACATGGATGATTTTGTTGTAGGCACAAGACAATAATTCAACATAACAGTAAAGTTCATTCCACAATCAAAGATGCAAATTACAAAGAAAGTTCAACAAAACACAAAAGGTTTACATCACAAGATTCCTAACAAGACTACTCCATTGGCTCTTTCCCTTTGCCCTTTGGATCAGTCCTCTTCTTCAAATGCATATCCTTGGTCCACACCCTCTTGCAAGCAAGGCCAACCACAACCTTCAGGGGAGGTTTTCTTGATGACTTGGATGGCTCAGGCACTGGTATTGGACTCAGTGATGCCAAGGCTGTTTCAAGAGCCTATGCAAGAGCATTAAGAAGCTTCTTGGCAAGTTCAGAAGTATCTTCTTCTTGTGCAGCCCTTGATGTTCCCTCACCTCTCCTATTAGTAGGAGATTGGTATCTGGGATGGTATGGGAGAATGGAAGCATTGATGTCATGTTTGAACTTTCGGGCTTGTTCTTTTGTCCTCATTCCTCTACGGGGAGGACGATATGGTGGAAGGTATGGTGGACATGGCATGGTATCAAACGAGGAATCAGAATCAGAGGAATCAGAGGAATCAGAAGAGATATCTATGACTTCACGTTTTGGTGCCATGATAGGAAAAGATTGATTGGATTGTGTGAAGAATGGAAGAGATTGATTTGATTATTGGAATAGATTAGGGTTTAATGTATGCAGAATTTGGAATGGATTGGATTCTCCTTTTATAACGGGTTAATTGGGGAAAATCATTAATGTGTAGTTGGTAATTGGCAATTAATAGGGGCTAATTAATGGAAGGTTTGACTTTTGACTGTTTGACCGAGAAATATCTAAAGTACAGTCAACTCTGCTGCTAGCCAAAATAACTCTGCTGCTAGCCAAATCACTCTGCTGCTAGTTGTTTTACTCTGCTGCTGGTTCTGCTGTTGCACAGGTTAAAAGTGGAAGGCCGGTTACGTAACTTTCCAAATCAGTTTAAAAACCTAATTGGATCTCACAATTAGTTTTTTACGCGCTCCCAATTGAAGTATAACCGCACCCTAACACTCCATTATCATCAAAATCAAAATTCCCCAAAATCACAAACCCTAACTTCATGGAGATTACACGCACATGGGCCAGAGACCACAACAATGTCGCACTTCTAGATGCATCCATGGTTCCAGATGAGTTCACAGAGATGGTACACTTTCTTAATGCTACTTCAATTAGGTATGCATTAATTGTGAACCCAACTATATTTCAATCCTACATTAAACAGTTATGGCTTACTGCTAAAGTCAAAACTAACAATGGGGAAACACATATTAGGGCCATGGTAGATAATCAAAAGGTCCTTGTCACTGAATCATCTATTAGAGAGATTCTTCTCTTTAATGATGAGAATGCGCCTAAGGTTCTTGTTAAAACTGACAATTTTGAAGGTTTACATGCTCTGTGATATGAGAGGAAAAATGATGGTTTAAATGTTCAAAAAGGTCTTCTCTGTTCTCAGTACAAATTTTTGGTCCATAATCTCTTACATTGTTTGAGTTCTAAAACATCTGGGTGGAATTAGTTCAGTGCACCCATAGCCTCTGCTATGGTGTGTCTGTGCAATGGAAACCCATTTAATTTTTCAAACTTGATTTTAGAGGGCATGGCAAAATCAATCAGAGAAAAAGGAACATATTTGCTTTATCCTAGATTTGTTCAATTGTTTGTGGAAAACCAGATTTCTAAAGTAAGAACACACGGGCTGTCTATGAGGCAATACCTTTGGTTCCCAAAATGTTTACTTTCTTGATTAAAAATGAAAAAGGTTTTTCAGGCTGTGGAACTGGTTCAAAACAATCAGGGTGAAGAGTCAGAAAACCCCACTGATTCCCACCACACACCCACTTTTGAAGGTTCCAATGAGGTTTCATCCTCTTCAACTGAAAAGACCCAAACACATAGGACAACCTCAAAGAACACTTAGCAATCTCAGGCCAGTGTTAGGATGAATGAACCAGATGAGACTGTCTCAGGTGATGGAGGAGACAGATTGGCAATGGCTACCACTACTGCTACTAGCTTAGATGCAGAGCAGGACAGTGATAACATAAGTAAGACCCAAACCAAGGCAACATCTAGTGAGGAAGATTCTTCTGAATCTGAATCCAATGATGGAAACCCTAGCCACATAGTAAATAAAGGGGGTTCCAGATGATCAAACTAGGTTTGATGCTGAGCTTAAGTCCAAAGATTCACCTCTCAGGGAAGGTTACACATCCCGAAGTGATGAGGACAGATCTGCAACTAATGAATTGATGGATGATACTGTACAACATGTCAATGTCAATGATTCACCTCTCAGACCAGGTAATACAGGTCGAATTGATGAGACTAGTATGAAAACTCTTAAGGAATTGATGGCAAAATGTACAACTTTGGAGACCAAATGCACATCCTTGGAGGAACAAGTTCTTGATCTCAAGAAACTTTCATCTGCTCAAGCTAAGGAGATTACTAGAATGCATCAACAAATAAAGGTGCTGCTCAATTTAAAGAAATCAAGATCTTCAACCTTCAAAATATTTAAGAAAGTGGGACCTTCCAAGAAAATTAGATCCTCTACTCAACCCACTGCAATGGAAGAGGATGCTTCCAAACAGGGGAGGAATGATTTGGAAACTTCAGGGGAGGATAAAAATTTTGGAAGAAAATGCTGCTCATGTTGGTTTGAATGCTGGTATGGGTACAGGGGAGGATATGGAAATAGACAGTGGTGATGGTGACAATGTGGATAAGTATGTGGTTGCTGATAAAGAAGGGCATAAGGTTGTGATGGAGAAGATTGTGGAAACTTCAGAGTTGGTGGTAGATAAACTCAAAACTTTGGAACCTGAACAACTTGTAGTGATGAGTGGGGCTTTAAAAACTTTAAAAGACACTTTAAAAGACTCTGCTGTTGAAACTACTGCTAAGAACTCTGCTGCTCCAGAATCTGCTGCTCCAAGTGTTGTTGACCAGTCTGTGGTTAATGAAAAAGATCAGGGTTCTGTTGCTGAGAACTCTGCTGCTCAAGAGACTGCTGCTCAAGAAACTGTTGCTGATCCTGCTGCTAGTGCAAAAGTTGACTCTGTAGATGCACAGGGATCTGCTGCTGGTTCTAGTGACAAAGCTGCTACTGAGGCTATGGTGATGCTTAGTGAGAAAGAATCAGCAGCACAATCAGAACAACAATCTCTTCAACAACAACCACCATCTTAATCACAACAACAACCATCTCAATCACAACAACAATCATCTCAACAATCTGTTGAACAACAACAACCAACACCTAATCCTACACCTCAACCAAAGACACTCCCTTTGGAAGTTCAGAAGGTCAAACTACCTACCAAAGGAGTGACTATCAGAGAACCTACCATTCCAAAGAAGAAGTCTATTCCAATTGCAGCTGTATCAGATAAGGGCAAAGGTAAAATGGTTGATCAAGAACCTGTGATAGATTCAAGTGATGAAGAACTATTAACTCACATACCCTATCAGTATTGGCCCAAAGATAAGCAAGTGAAATACAATGAAGATGCTGCACGGAAGTTTCAAGAAAAAGAATACCTGATTGAACAATAACTTCTTGAACAAGAAAGACTTCAAGCTGAGAAGATAGAAAAGGATCTGAAAGCTTATGAGGAATGGGAGGATGAAGTGATAAAGGTAGATGCTGACATTGAGCTTGCCAAGCTAGTAAAGATTGAGGAACAAGAAGTTTCTGGGTTTGATGTTAAAGCTTGGATGAAGGTGTTTACAGCAAGGAAGAAAAAGGAAGCTGTTGTTGCAAGAAAGAAAAGAAAGATTGCCCAAAAATAATGACGAACGCCGCTCCAAACATCCGAGAAAACGCCTAAATATTGCGTAAATAAAAGATAAGAAAAAAAAATGGCACCAAAAAACAAGCCCGCCCGCAACGCGGCGACCCGTCGCCATTCTCGTTTATACTAAATAGCAACCAACTTTGTTGGTTTTGTGTGCAAAATATTAACATAAACATATATTGATGATAAGTTACGCGACAATAAGGTTACACATATAACTTTGATTAATATTTATCTATCTATCTCTTTTATATAATACTAGATTCTAGGCCCGCCCCCACGGGGCGGCTAGCGTCACTACATTGGTCGGCCAAATTGTTAATGTGGCATTTGTTTTAAGATTACGCTATTTCAAATATTGAAATTATTTCTAATAGTGGAGGGTGTTTTGAATGTGTATGAACTTTTATTCAATAATATAATATGAGTCAACAATTAAAAATATAAAACATAGCAAATATTGGACAAAAAAATCACGAAATACATTCATATATTTCAACTTCCATATCTCTGCCGATACCAATTGCCTATTTCATATTCCGTATCACTATCTTCTTCAGAAGAATCATATTCATTGTCATTGTAGTTTTGTTCGATGTTACCAAGATTCTCGGTGATTGCTTCATTTGAATCCAAAACATTGTTTCTATCATCTAACTCTACATTATTAACTTCGTTTTGCATGAGCGGAGTGTGATCATTTTTTTGTGTCATTGAATCATCATCTTCATCAGTCATACCTACATCAGTTTCTTCACCTTCAAGTAATGTAGTATAAGAATTATCCTCTTCCGATATAGTATGCGAAATTTGTGGCCTGTGGACATTAAGCATAGTGAAAGTTTTTACGGGACTTTTTTTACACTACATAGTATAATGTGTAATTTATTTCTTTGCTTTAAAAATTTATAGATCTCACTTCAACAAATTTTTATCTTCCTTCTTTGTTTAGTGATCATCCTTTTATTCTAGATCACAGTACATCTCAAGGTACATTATTCTTCTCTTCAAATTTGTTTCATTTAATTATATTATAATACGTGTGGTGATAATAATGTTTTCTCTTTACGTTGTGAAAACATAAATTACACGAGAATTGAGTCATTAATCCCCTATGTCGCGAAAGATTACTAATTTCGACATTGAGAGAGTATTTGACAAAAGCATGTTGCAAGCATACGAATCAAAGTATGACTCGTGTTTAGATGTTGTTTTTTGAAATCGAAAAATAATTTAATTAATAATAGTGTTGATAAGAAACTGTAAAACACATTAAAAAAATAAAAACAATATAATCATTAATCCTTACTTGTTTGATCGATGGATGTGGTTGTCACCAATTGTTATAGAAAATTCTGAACAAATCGTGCAAAAAACATAGTTAGACATTGTTTTGTTTTTCGTTTTTGTTGATTATAATTCGTATGTATATTGGTTAATATAATGTAACGTTAATATAATGTATGTTAAGATATCGACAATATATTCCTAATAAAAACGTAGACACGTTTTTTTGTGTAAATGTTATTTTAGTGTTAACATTAAATGTATTTAAATTAAGTATATTAAAATTTATTGTTCATATATTTTCCTTTTTAAAAGGAAAACAGTTGCATAAGTTTGGGATTGTTTGTATTATTAGAACCCTAATATTTTTTTTCAAAAACTTATTCTATAGGAGTATCAAAAATATGAATGACAAATCTTCATCGAAGGAAATTGTTAACAAAACAAATAAAACAAAGCCAGCAAACAATGATGGTATTTTTTTTAACATGTCTTTTAATTTAATATTATTGTTTTAAATATTTGCTCATTAGATAATCTTTTTTTGGGTGATGTCATAAATAGATGCAAATGATTCCGGAACGCTTGTTGATTGGCTCAAGAATTATTATAGCAGTCGGCTAATCAGTGTTCGTAACATGAAGAAGCTAATTTCAAAACTAACAAAAGCATCAACATTAGTTGAGCAGTGCAGGCTTCTGGACATGACATTGATGACGATTATATGATTGATTTAGGATTTTTTCCAGATGATTAATTTTTTTTTTACGTTTTTTTTTAATTTCCGAATTTCAACTAATGACATTTATTTTTAAGTATTTTCTTCTAATACATTGCTTATGTTTTTTTTTATTAAATATTGAATATTTAGTTGATCGATAATATTATTAAATAACATTACTTAATCCCCATTAAAATAAGTTATAAACATTGGATCAACAAAAACGGTTCTTATCATTCTCTTGAAGCGATTTTTTACCCAATACAAAACGTGAGTTTGATTTTCAATAATTATTTAAGTTAACTATTATTAATTTAATTAGATGAAGATTTTATATTTATTGTATCCGACTATTGTAGTTTTAGTTTCTTTATATGCATGTGTAACTTTAGGATGTAGTTTTTTGTTTGGATTATCCAAATTTTGATAGATATGCTTATTGTTGTTATTGCATGTCGTTATCGTTGCTTATTTTCAAAACCCCCAATTGGAAATTGTCACTGCATGCTGTTATTGTTGTTAATTCTTAAAACCCCCAAATATCACTGTATATATATATATATATATAACAGGAGGCGTTACACGTAGATAATGTCACATAAATGCCACCTCATTGCCCAGTAATTCATTATCAGACATGTCATCACATTGTGTCCATTTAAGCAATTTTTATAATTTATTTTGTATTTTTTTTATTAATTTCGGCAATTTTTATTTGATTTTCGAATTTTTCCACAAAATATAAAAATGTAGTGCACAAGACTCGAACCTTAGATCTCTACCAACACTAACAAACATCTCAACCATTGGAACAATGAAACTTTTTGTTAGGTCACCATATTAGTAAACACAAGTAATCTTATAAGAGAAATGAGATGAGAATTAGACTTGGTTGACTAATAACAATATGAAAGATGAAAGAGCAAGAGTTTTCTTAAGATATGAAATTAACCAACATTTTACAATGAAGAGTTGATGTCCTATTTATAGGAAAAGAGTAGCCTTCTTCCCTATCTCTCTATGTCGTGGGCTTTAAGGCCCATTGGACATCTTATTAGACTTAAACATAAACCATACGAGTAACTAAATAACGTAGCTAATTATGATAATTCTAGCAACCTATTACATTGACTGAAATGACCGAGACTTGACTGAATAGTTGTAAACTATGATCCTAACTGTTTTGGTCACTCTTTTTCGATGGAAAAGGCCACGAACTCAACAATGTGACCATATGCCACCTACGGTGGCGGGACCTTTTGTCACACATGACGAAAAAAACGTGCGTGACTATATGCATATCGTCACACATTTTTGGCGTGACCAACAAAACTTTTTGTACCAGTGACAGTACCATAATTTAAATTTAAGGAAACGTACAACATTACAATGTCATTCAAACCGACCTCGGCAATTAAAACATAAATTTTGTTTTCAAAAGATAGCATTTCATTACATAATGACTAATGATGACTCGTGACGACTCCTTTATTCAAAAGACTTCTTAATCAACGATCACCTGAAATGCATGAGAAAACGGGTCAACTATGAAAATAGTTGGCGAGTACACAGGTTTTAAATAATACATAAACCTTTTTGAGAAAGACAATACACAATAATAATGTCTCGTATATAATAAAGTATGCGGCAATGCCCCAAAAGTAAATAATATGCATTCCGTAGACAGGGGAACGAGAGGCTGGCCGACCTCTAATAGCGCTATCCATACTACCTACTGCCCCACACAAGGAGGCCGTACGAACGGTACGTATATATTGGAGTGCGAACGGCAAACCAATCGGGGACTAACAATGCGAATGCACTGTTTGTACGAACAGTGCATCATAACAACTATTATATACTATCAATTAAGACTGCTCCAAACAGGGGAGACTCGGCACTGCTCCTAACAAGAGAGACTTAAATTTGACTGCTCTGAACAGGGGAGACTTTAGGTCAAGAACATACGGTACATTAAGTTCAAAACAAGTCATAAATTCATAATTAAGTCCAAGAGTCTAAGTCAAGTTCAAAAGTTCAAGTCAAGTTATAAAGGTCAAGTCAAGTCAAAAGAGTTCAAAATGTGTCAAAGGTTTCAAAATATGTCAGAAAGTTCAAACAATATCGTTTAAGTTTAAGTTCATGCATTCCACCCCAAATAAGTAAAATGGTAAAAAGGGGGTTCGTGTATACTCACCTCAAGTAGTGAATAGGTTCGGTAATGGGAAACGTAGAACAGAAATCGAGAAATCCTAACCACGACCTAGAAATATAAGTCGTCTTAGGAAATAGGGTAATAAATGCGTATGATTTCTAATATGTAAAATAGCTCTTATACACTTGCAATGAGGTTTTACGACGAAAGGTAATATTAATTAAAAGTTTCGACGAGAAATAAACAATTATTAGTAATTATATAGTAGTTTTATTAGAGTTTTGTGACGTTATAATGAATTCAACTCTTGATGGTTCTACGAGATTCAAGTCCGTATGTGTAGTGTTCTGTGGGGCTGTAATATCGTATGAAAATTTCCCCGTTAAGTTTCCTTGAAATGCGTGAAAAATAGTCATAAGTGGGTGCTGTTGAAATCAATATTATTTAGTTGAAGTTTTATGCAATTACCTATCATATCTTTTTCGTTTTAAATCCGTTTTGGTTCGTTCAAGTCTCCAAATTTAGCTATTAATGTCTACTCACATAAAACGAAGGCTAAAAATACTTTAACAATTATTATTGAGGTCGTTTGGTCTAGCATACGGGCTGCTGTTACAGAAAGTGTGGAAAACTAGAAGGAGGGTTGAATAGTTTTACGTCTTTTTAATTTACAAAAACTTTGTTTATGAAAACACCAATTCGAACTTTATGTGTCACCAAGAAACTTGCACAATTATAAGCAATGATATCAACAAGTATATGATATGACAAATATGAAAGTAAGTAAATAACTAAAAAGATAGAGTTGGAAAAATGGCACCGTGAGACAAAGGATTTATAGTGGTTCGGCTACGAATCTCCTCTTCGTCCTACTCCACTCCCCGAGCACCTAACTCGGGAGTTTTCTTCACTATGTCAACAAGCTCCCTTATGGCGGAGAAAACCTTACACAACGTTGCTTACACCGGCTTAATGACACAAAGCTAAATGTCGGGTCCTAATGGTAGCTAGAACCAATCTCACAACACAACACAACTTCTCTTCTTCTTCACAACACAACTACTTCACTACTATACACTACTTATTCTTCTTCACTACCCAACTCCTATTCACAACTAGCACTACCTAAACTACTTACAATAATCACAACACAACTATACAAGTACTATACACAATGTACACAATACTTCTTGAGCTAGAGGTTGAAGGAGTATTCTTCTTTTGCACTTAGGATGATGATGGATGATGAGGGATTGAATCACTTGAAACAAGGATTAGTAATCTAATGATCAAAGGGTTTTGGAGGATGTTTAGAGAGATTTGAGATCTGAAATTTTCGTGCAAAAGGTAAGGAAAAATACCAGATTTAAGGTGGTATTTATAGGGGAAAAATTCTGACATTTTCTGACACAGGGAGCGTGCCGGTCCCCTTAATTGTGGCCGGCCCCCTTAAAATTAAGGGGGCCGGCCTACTGTAATGGCCAGAAAATTTGTCTTTTGTGGGGAAAGTTTATTTGGTGAAAAACTTAACTTATTTTGGTTAAAAATTTGAATTCATATATTTAGTATGATTAAACATTTTTCTTTATAACAAAATTGTTTTTCAAAAATATATAATATTAAATAAACTTTGTATTAGTTAATTAAATACCCCTTTTATAATGAGATGTATTAAGCACTTGTTTATTCATACCTTGAGTGATTAAGTTGGATATAATGATATAAACTAGCTTAATACTTGTTTACGTAGTAATCTTACGTTTAATGATTTTCTATTTTGTGATCATCAAAACTTAGAGATATCGAAAAATATAAATAACGAAAAATTGGTATATATACAAGTATTAATTTCACCACATTAGTACCAACCGATAATTGAGGTATCATCATATGATAGGTAGAGTTGAATCTTACCACCTACATACCCCAACATACAACGGTTGCCCAAAAGGTTAAGAGAATACTTCCCTAACCATACAACCATCATCAACATGATATCACATAACATCTACCACAACATATAACAACAAACATCAATCAATGTAATCATGGTCATAAGTCCACATGTGTGATACCCTCATAAAACCACACATCTTAATGATAACGCACATATATAATAATAAACATCACAATCCATGCTATCATACTTGCAAGTCTACTTGTGTTGTGACGCATGTATAATTATGTTGGCCACCAAAATTATCTATGCCCCCTTTCAAAAGTGTACTCCCTCCTATGACAACACTTCATGCAAACAATCATCTCTCTCTTGGAACAATTCCAACAATCATGTAAGCACTAAAATCACTCAGATAAGATCGATACAAAACTCAAGAGTAATCGTGCTCCAACATGGCTCCAGACGGAAAAAGACAATATAAGAATTTCAAATCATGACACAAAACATAAGACGTCGCACAATGGCTCATGCTCTACCCTAGCACTTGCCCCTATCACTCAGATGAGATTAAATCTACTAGTCGCCGTAGACCCTAGATCCGAGTCCACTTCATACTCTTCCTCTTCACTTATCCATCCATTCTTGTTTCCCTCGATCTGTGGTAGTGGATGACTGGCAAAACCATCCTCGAGGTTTCTCTCTTCAACCTGTATACGATCTACAAATGCATACACATCTCGGGGTCTAGCCCAAACCACTCCCCCATCTTCTAGGAATTGGGGACACTTTCCAGGGTACTTAGTGGTGAAGCCTTCCTTATCGGCCACCTTCGACTCGTACCTTTCTATCTCCTTTCCATCCACATTCTCTAAGGTTAACTTCTCTTCAATCACACACGGAAGCATGCTAGCAGGAACTAGGATCCTTCTGTTGATCCGTTTCATCCTACCAACTCTCTTGCAACCCGTACCGACAACAGTAGTCCAACGAAACTTGCTACGTGCAGGAGGTGCCATACTAAAAACAATGACATATACAAAACTAAATATCGAAAAAAAACATCGGACGTCCAAAAACTCAAATAAACATCTCATATATTAGGAAAATAGACATGTAATATACTATACTTACACATAGGTCCTAAGTACAACTATATGAGGGACTCCTAGGTTATAGCCTAGTTTAAACCACCTAATTCTCTATAACCAAGGCTCTGATACCAATCTGTCACACCTCGCCAAGGCGGAAACACGAGTGTGTAACTTCATGGATATCATCACAACACATGGTGTCTAAATAGAGAAATACTACAATGCACATAAGTAGAGCAAACTACAAACACAAAGTGTTGTAACAATACCCCAAGATAAAAATAACCAAATCAAAATCCAAAGGTATCTTCAATAGATATGAAAGTACCAAAAGAAAACATAATCGTATCACAAACAAATCCAAATATTGTCAAATTCAAACATAAAATAAAGTCTTCATAATGCAACTAAGTCTCGCCTAATTGTAACCCTCAGTCTTGGCCTTAGAATGTTCACCTGAAAATGATGCTTAAAACGTCAACATAATGTTGGTGAGGTTCATAGGTTTAAGACACACATACACTCTCAAGGCAACCAGTTAACTGTGATCATAAAATATAGCTGGACATACAATTTAAAGTTATTATAAAAGCTAACATGTAATCACACACAACAAAGGCAACAATGGGACGGAACGTGCCCCTCCGATCCAACATTGGCATCAATTAGGTCGCATGCGCGAGCAACATGATAAGCATCCTCCCAATTGAATCACATATAAATCCACAACACTTCGCATCAAATGGGTCCCCAAATGAATCACGTATAATCTTACAATCACAATCATCACCTCATAATTTTACATATAGCATTCATATGATAACATCATAAGTCCAAGCTTTCAAACACACATAATCACAGTAACCCAAAACATTTAAGACAAGCATCATTCCCATCCCAAGTTTAAAGGAAGTAAAAAGTATGGGACTATGAACTCACCTTAACTCTGCAGCTTCAAACAAATAACAATCACAAATCTAAACAACACAAATAAATTCACGTTACACATGGCCAAGCTAAAAGCTATAACCCATGCAATACTCATATGATGGATGTCTAAGGTTCATATGATCCACCNTTTAAGACAAGCATCATTCCCATCCCAAGTTTAAAGGAAGTAAAAAGTATGGGACTATGAACTCACCTTAACTCTGCAGCTTCAAACAAATAACAATCACAAATCTAAACAACACAAATAAATTCACGTTACACATGGCCAAGCTAAAAGCTATAACCCATGCAATACTCATATGATGGATGTCTAAGGTTCATATGATCCACCATGTATCTCCTAGACTCCATACTAACTCCAACAACCATTAATGCTTACTAAATCCCTTGCACTTATAATATCAGAAAACGCATAATTTTGGGGTACATTCACCCACATAAAATAATAACCATTTAAGCTTAACAACTCACACCAAAAATTCACTATGGTCTCTAATAAGCATAAAAGCTAATCCCAGAAGGCCATGGTCTAATTACACACTCAAACACGCATAAGAAAATCAAACTTGTCAACTATCCAGATTCGGATCTGAACGTACACCAAAAAGTTTTGATTTTAGAAAAATACTTCTATAACTTTTTATCGCGAATCCTTTTACCCAAATTCTGTCCCGGTTTAACAGCTTTGACACCTTATCTCGTAAAAATCAAAAGACTAACTTCCCACCTCGAAATCAGTCGTGGTCGGACGTTTTGGAAAGCTCTTTCTTTGAACTATAATTTAGAGTCAAAATTCGTGATCTAAATCATTACCATCTATTAAATAACCTTGTATCTTTACAGCCCTAACATTCTGTCCAAACCCTAACTTGCAAACTAATGCGTTTTACGCTCAATTCCCTTAACCAAACCTCATACCCTTATCAATTAATGATCCTAACATGTTTTCTCATCATAAAATTACAGAAGTTTATAAACCCTAACTCCATCATAATTTATATTACACGAATTATAACAATAACTAATTAATTGAATGAAAACTAGCATCAAAAGTATACCTTACACTTGATTTTTAGCTTCAAAAGCAAAACCCTAATTTTTTCCTTTTTCTCCTCTCTTGGGAATCGACCAATATGCAGAAAAAATAGATTTGGGAGTCTTGGTTTTGTCTTTATATTATTAGTGGATAATTACCTTAAGTTAGAATTGTAATTGGGCTCAAATTCGTCTTCCCTTTTCCTTGTTTTAACCCATTCGGCCGAACACCCCTAATATATATATATTTTTTATTTTTTTTTATTAAATTTATTTATTGCACTCAAAACCTTATACTTTTCATATTTTATGTATTCCCATAACAAAACCTAACGTCTTTCGCGATAAATCTTAATTTTACGACAACCCGGAAAATAACATTTTCAAAACAAACTTTCCAAAAATAGAATCTCACACACTCTATAAACATATCCCATGAAAACAACCTTCTCGTAACTTACCAACGCTCAAATACTTGAACGAAGACTCGTTACACAAAACCGCAAAACATCAAAACTACACAATTCACTTCTACACCACAAAGGTATTAAAAATGAATTTATCAAAACTCAACACCACTCAAATCATCTCAATAACCTTACACGCAAAGGGATTTAGTGCCACATTCCTACTTATCATAACTATACCACATATATCTCACACATATACCACATAAAACACTTAATTCACACCAAACAAAGTTAAACAACTAGAGACTATTAGTCAAACTAACCTGTAAAAATCACGGTTGTCACAGTTTGGTCTATTATACCCTTGATGATATAACTCAAAACGGACGTTGACCTTAGTATTACAGGTCAAAGGACGCAATCGGCCTAAAAAACACAAGTTTTGGATGCACCACGACGTTTTTCCAAACTTAGGGTGCATGACGATATTTTCTGGAAAGTTTAGGGACCAACGGTGTACTTTTGTCAAAAGTATATATTTACCTAAGCAGTTGGGTAGGATAATACTATTATTTTTCAAAAAAGATTTTGCATATTCACTTACCCACATATTCAAACTTTCTTACGCTCAGTTCTTGAGATTTTCTTAAAGGAAAAGAAAGGGAAAGGTTTGGAAAGGAAGTTTCAGACTTATCTTATGTTCTCGAGTCCCAGTCAAAGCAAAAGAAAGTAGTTGTAACACCCCCAACTCAAATACGGCAGCTATCATGCTGGGGGTATTACGCAAATAGAAACCAAGCACATTTATAGCTAACGACCACAACACGGGACGTTTATAAATGTTGCAAAACATATCATTCGAATTACAAACCATTTAGAGTACAAGGACTGATGTGTGTTATTTTACACATACTTTTGACCTTAGTTTAAGTGTGTATAAGACCAAAAACTAACGTGAAATAGTAACAAAATAGTGTTTTTGTGTTTGTGACTGTGCAGGAAAGGATATTGCATAAATGACATGAAAACCAACCAAAAAGCCCTAAACGAGCACGAGATTTGGAAAAGAGTCAAGAAGCCGAGTTAAAGATGAAATTTACTCAAGTAAAGCCCGTGACGATGTTTTCATTACTTAAAGGCTCGTGAATATGAAAGAGATACTTAATCGAAGATTAAAGATGATTATCATGTATAAGCTTCCCAAACTCGAGCAAGTGGTCACTTTTATATCATTGAAGACTTTTTGAAGACTCGTTAACATATTCCTCAAGATTACAAGGACTTAAGTTTACTTTTTAGAAGTTGTTTAGTAGTGTAATAGAAGTTTATGTGTCATTTCATAAATAATATGAGTTGAGGGGGCTTGATGTAAAAGGAATCCACCAAGGAAACCTTAAATACCCACCTTAAGCTTCATTTTGAAAAGAGTCTTTAGTTTTCATTTTTAGTCTTCTTTATGTTTTAATTTCATGTCATTTAATTTTCATGTCATTTATTTTATGTAAGTTTAATTTACTTGTCATTTAAATTTATGTCAATTTAATTTTCATGTCTTGATTTACTTATTGTCTTTAATCTTTAATGCTTTAATCTTTACAAGTTCTTTCTTAATCTTTACAAGCTTTTATTAAATTTCTTGTCACCTTTGCATGTTTTTCATTTGAGTTTCATAAAAAAAGCTTATGGGTTAAGGCTTGCAAAAGAAGCCGTGGCTTATTTGCTTATTTCTAAGCTTATTTTAGTGTCTTAACGTTTTATTTATCAAGTTTTTACAAGTTTTATTTACCTTTTATTAAATCTTTGTGTCACGTTATAAGTTTTAATGTCCAGTAAGTCATTTAGGGTTTAGTAGCGAGTTTGGTGTTTTTTAGGGTTTAATAGCGAGTTTAGATTTTATGATAGCGAGTTTCCTTTTATTTTTATTTTATAGCGAGTTTGGTGGTGTTGTTCCTAAGGCTAGCGAGTTTGAAAAAATGCCTAGCGAGTTTGTGTCTTAGAAATAGCGAGTATGGATTTTTGTTAGTAGCGAGTTTATTTTTTTTAGATGTTCTTAGCGAGTTTGTGTCCCAAGTGTAGCGAGTATGACTTTTGTTCTAGGTCTAGCGAGTTTGTGTCTTAGGGTTACTTGAGTCTTAGCGAGTTTTATTTTTTAGTCTTAGCGAGTATTAATTTTTTATTTTATTGTGTCAACTTTATTTTTAATCTAAGTCTTTGAGTCGTGTCTAGTTTTCTCCTCTTCTTTTCTTATTTCTTTTACAAGTCGAGTAAGACTTTTATTTTCTCCATCGTTCTTCGAGTGGAGTTTTGTTTGGTCCATTCCTAAACGAAACTCTGCCGAATTTTCTTTAATTTCTTTTTAACTTAGCTTATTTTTCTTTTACTTGTTTTATTTTCTTTTAAACATTTACTTTACTTTTCTTTTATTAATTAATTTAAAAGCCAAAAACATTTTACATTTCTTATTTCAATTTCATTTCTTTTATTTAATTTAACCTTACTTCCCTTCTTTTACTTCTTTTAACATTATGTTTTCTTTTCTCGTTTATTTTTAATTGTCTTTACTCACGTTTTACTTTCATTAAGTTTTAAATAACGGTTAGTAGCGTAAACAAAACACAAATTATCTTTAAACCCATTCACATCACATAACTCACGGTTTTGAACGACTAAGATCCATTCAACCCTCGTTGGGACTACGACCCGAGGTTTACAAGCTTCACCGCTTGGTTTACCGCGATCAGTTTTTGGCGCCGCTGCCGGGGAGCGGTTGATTAGATTAAGTTGTTTGATCGTTCGAGACTTGTGATTTGAAGACCCTTCTTTTAGAAGTTAACGCTTTTTC
>LBNU01026331.1:62306-99111 GCA_014162995.1 Artemisia annua | reverse complement strand
GTGCAGTACTTTCATGGAGCAGTACTTTGACTTGCATCAGTACTTTGACCCAACATTAAGGAAATTGATCCTGAGGGACTCGATAATGTGGACTCACAAGTCGTGTTATGTGATGAAGATGTAAGGAGAGGGTGTAGTAGCATTTCTGACTTATCATGCGGATTCTTTAAAGATGTTAGTAGGCTGAGTTTTAGATACCAAGAATACCCTTTCGATTTCGAAGACCCGAAGTACCTCCACTACGCTAGCGATT
The DNA here is from genome assembly GCA_014162995.1 of Artemisia annua. NCBI lineage: Eukaryota > Viridiplantae > Streptophyta > Magnoliopsida > Asterales > Asteraceae > Artemisia > Artemisia annua. Next base: position 98,858 of record LBNU01026331.1, on the reverse strand, counting down.
CTGATAGGGATTCAAAGGATGACTTAGGAACCGTGACCAACGCCGAAGTCACGTAACGTACGGTGACTTTGAGTCTAGCTACAAGACTCGTAAATAAAGAAAAGCGCTTCTTGGGAGGCAACCCGTGTTTTGTTTGTTTTTGTGTGTTTATTTGTTTCCGTATGTAAGTTATATTTCTTGTATTTGATTCATGCTTCAAATTAAAATTGTGAAAATGCTTTATTTTGATTTTAACTTCGTCTTAACTACATATAAAGGTATTTTGCAAAAGATAAGTGTAAGGGAAATCTAAATCGGTTTATATAGAACGAATGTACATGAATCATAACAACGAAATTAGCCTACATATTAGTATTTGTTTGAGTCAAATGCTTGTATCGAGTCATAATGAATTTTTGCAGGAATTTCAGGAAGTAAGAATTAGTTTTTCCAGAATTTTTCCCGGAAGCTTAACATGAGAATTCTGTCAGAACTTTCTGACTGCGTCAGGATTAACACCTGACGGCGTCAGGTTATACTTTTCTGCAATTTTTGAAAGTTTTGTATTTTTCCGGAAACCTAAAAAGTTTTGTCAATTCTTTAACTTATAATCTCCAGGAATTCTGCAATATATTCATTCTACAAGCATTATATCTTATTATATAGATTTTGCCGCCGATTTTACGCGAGGTTGGCCTTTATCTTTTTCAGGTTAACAGGTTATTTTGGACAAGAAGACGTTTATTATTTCGGAAGGGAAGCTTTGAACGTTCATCTATCTTGGAAGAAGATCTAACCACGTTACATCATTATCCACGTCAAACGATTCAGGGGAGTATTTGATTTCATTCTTTCATCTTATTTACTTTTACGTCTTTTATTTGAACATTGGGGACAATGTTTGGTTTAAGTGTAAGGGGGGTAAATGAAAGCACCGTTGAGAATACACCTATGCTTGATGTTTTGCTTTGTTTGATAGTAAATTTGTAATAAAACCAAGAGAAATATTTGTTAGGGCAATTTTAGCGCCAATTTAAATTTTTTTACAACAATTAGAAGTGAAACCTTGATCTTAATGAGCGTCTCATGGATAGGAAATTGTATGACTAGCACAAAACCGTACCACTAAAAAAATTTTCCACCCCAAATATGTGAGGAAAAGCATCCATCTTTGGTGGAAAAGCATCCATCTTTGGTGCTATGATGTGAGTACCGGTAGTATTTAGATTCTAGAACTTGCGTTAGGACCATCTCAAATCCACAAGTGAGACTACATTCGTGTAGTTAAGATTTACTACATGATAAGAGGCATTAGGATTAACCCATTGTTTTACACCCGTATATTTGTTATAATTACATTGACTTCATTGGTCAAGTAATTCTCCCACACCCTTTGCGTTGTATCCATTTTTGGTACACGATACCCCTAGTACACCCCTCCGAGCCTATCCTTTCGTTTCGACCTTTGAGCATCTTACTCAAAGTGAGAATTTGTTTACACCCCACTAAATGTACACCCAAATCGCCTTAGCCTACCTTGTATGCACCCACCTTTGGTGCATTATTGTGAAAACATTTGTTAAACCCTTAGTTAATTATCCGGTCAATTACATGGTTGCTAAGTTAAGTCATATCCTTGTACATATTGTTTTGGGACGATTGGGACTCATGGGTAAAGTACTAGTGTAATGAAGTAATGGGGAAGAACAACATTATTACCCCCATACGTGCTAAATATTTAAAAAGTACTCCAAGTTTTTCGATTATCTTAATTCGAGTCATTAGAATAGTGATTGTAAAGTTATGTAAAGATTCAAGTGTAAGGGGAATGCAAATCCCCTATGATGTATTATTTTGGATGGTAGGGCAAGAGTGTATGAAAAAAAAATCGAAAAATCAAGAAAAATACAAAAAAATATGAAAAAGAAAGAAGAAAAACATACGGACTACCATCCCGTTTCCTTTTATGTTCCTTTTTAGTTTTTGTTATTTCATTTTTAGACTAAGATTGAGTCGAGTCTTGACTTAAGCAACGATGTAGAGTGCATGTATTTGATCATGATAATTAACTCGCCACCACTAAAATACCCTTTATTCCAACCAAACCGTGTTATCATATCCCTACACCTTACGTTACAACCCTTTATAAAGCCCTCTTTGATAGTTTATCTTAGGTGCTTACGCCTAGTGGAGGAGTAATTGATCCTTTCCCAAGCCTATGGTAATCTATTTGCTATGACAGGTAGTGAGTGTTATTTTCCGTTTCCATTTATGAGATATAAACTTTATGACATTTGAGAGATGTGAGAATCCAAACACTATTTGTGAGGTGCTAGTGTATGATTTCCGTGCTTGTTATGATTAGGGTCTAATAACTATTTGTTGTAATTACTTTTATATTCGTGTTAAATGACCCCTAACTCATATTTTGATTGGAATAAAAGCTCATTTGCTTGAGGACAAGCAAATCTCAAGTGTAAGGGTATTTGATGAGACGAAAAGTGTTACGCTTTTAGGGGGTCATTTAAGCCCTAATTCGTATAAATGTGATCAAATATTGCCCTAAATCGTTCCTTTTGTCATTTTAGGTACTTTTGAGAGGAATTCTGGAAAACATGCATATTCGGACGTTTTTGGAGCATAAAAGTGAAGAAAACGACAAAGTCTCAAAAGATGAAGATTTACAACCTGACGGCGTTAGAAGTCACAAGGTGACGCCGTCAGAAAGCCTTGACAAAAGAGTGGAAACCAATTATCAAATGACGGGCCAGAGGAAATTTTGGATTTAACACCTGACGCCGTCAGGTGTTAGGAAAAGTAGGCCGTCAGGAGTTATTTTAACGAGTGACGGCCCAGAAGGCAATAAAGGGTGACGGCGTCAGAAGTGGATCTAGGCCATCCGAGAAACCTAATGGCGGCAAGCTGACGGCGTCAGCCCTTATAACCTGACGCCGTCAGAGTGTAAAATCTATATATAGTTTTCTAATTTTCATTCATTAGTGTGGAACTTTGTGGAGAACTTTTAGGGCAAACCCTATAGACGAATTTTCTGTGACTTTTAGGGTTTCCAACCCTTGGAACCCTAGTGCTTAATTAAAGATAAGTCTTCACTTAAATTCAATCAATATGTCTATGTGTTGGTTGTCTATCTATCATGCTTATCTTTCAATTAACATGAGTAGCTAAATTCTCTAGTGTTTGCTTAGATCTAATGAAACCTAACTATTAATTATTGGTTGATTGGTGTGTGTTGTTGTTTGTTGGGATGATTGTTTCATCAATGTTAGACTCAAGAAAACTGGCCAACCTCCTTTATGGTAACGTGCTTGAACGTCTTGGGAAACATGTAGTCGAGGCATACTAGGCTATTAAGGTAGTATTTAACGCATGAGCCACTGTTTACAACCCCTATGGTTATGCCGTGCATGGCATAGGGCGAGATAAGAGCTCATAGAATTGGAGAGATATGTATGCCACTCCATGAGTTATTAGGAATACACCCTTCATCCACACACGTGCCACACATATCAATTAACCGGTAAAAGATAGTTAGGGAGTAATGAAATCTAAGTAAACACAATTTTCTCCATATTGTTTTCACAACCACAATAGTTTAGATATTTATTTTATTTTAATTTGCATAAGTAGTAAACTTGGGATAGTTGACTAGCAACTAATTCCGCCCTTCTTCCAAAAACCGAGATTTTAATTGCTTTCATAAAAATATAAAAATACAAAAAGAATCTTCCTTCCACCTTTAGACCTATTAGAGTAGCTTTTCTATCCTAACGAACACTATTCCCTGTGAGAGAACGTTCAATCCCCCGTACTTACCACTATCCTATACTACATCGGTCAGGTACACTGCCTGGTGGGGTTGTAAGCCTCTTGAGATCCCTCGAGAGGTAAAACCTGTTGTAAGTTCACAAAACCACGCATCACTTGGTACCCACGAAGTATACTCGACCTTGAGCTGGGCTGATATTGCCTTCACGATTTGGGTTATTTCCATCAACTGCTACAGCGAGGTTTGGGTTATCCTGCACTGGCCTTTGTGTCCTATTCAACCTAGGACACGTATTCCGGAGATGATCCAGACTCCCACACTCATAACATGTGCGCCTTCGCTCTTGGTATCCATTCCTATTTGAGCAATTTCGGCCAAGGTGACCCGTCCGTTGGCATACATTGCACTTTGGGCAGTCTCCTGAGTGGTGAAGGTTACATCGAGTACACTTAGGATGTGGGCCTGCTGATGCGCGTGGATTGCAACACGCACTACGTTTTACCTCTCGAAGGATCTCGAGAAGCTTGCAATCCCCACCAGGCAGTGTACCTGACCGATGTAGTATAGTGTAGTGGCAAGTACCGGGGGATTGATCGTTCTCTCGCAGGGAATAGTGTTCGTTAGGCTAAAGGCTACTCTAATCTAGGTCTAAGGGTGGAGGAAGATTCTTTTTTGTATTTTTATGTTTTATGAAAGCAGGTAAAATCTTGAGAGAGAGAAGTGGTGGTGATGAAAAGTAGCGGGTGCAGGTTTGTTTAGGGTGTTGGAGTTCGTTTTTGAGCAAAAAATGGTGGTGAGTGGGTTAAGGAGGTGTGGAAAGGTGGTTTGAAGTGGTGGTGTCGTGGTATGGTGGTGCCGTGGTGTAGGTGCGGCCGGCTAGACAAGGGAGAGAGGAACGAAAGGATGAGATGATGATGACGAAATGAAAAGATTAGTTTAGGGTTATTAGTTTAGGTTAGTTTGGTGTGGAGGCGAAAAATGGTCCCTCTAGTATAAATCTCGATAAACTAGTGAAATTGGGATAACCCAAAATTTTATTTTTCTTACATCTCTTCCGACACATATTTTATAAGGTTATAAAAATATCGGGCCCACACCAAGTCGTTTAATAACCACCGTTCATGAGTAAAACAATTCCTCGTAAATAAATAGTTTGTTTAGTGAATAAAATCACTGTCCAAAAGCGTTTACCACTCACGGCTCATAAAAAAAGCAATAATCGAAGTACCGTAACTGTTCTTTATAAATACGCATCACGTTAGAGTTCCTAGTGCAAACAAGTCCATATAGTGCCTACACGAAGTACCTCAAATAGCTCCTAGTAATACGTAACAAATGTACGTTTTCTCATAAACTCCAAACTTTTCACACGCATTCTCATTCCAAAACCCAATGGATTATCGATACTCATATTTTCATGTTTATAAAAATATAATGCGTGAATTTAGAAAAGGTCCCAAAATTCCGGTTGTGCACACCACCCTTGGAACCTAGTGCTAATTAAAGATAGTCTTCACTTTAATTCAATCAATATGTTATGTGTTGGTTGTCTATCTATCTTGGGGCTTATCTTTCAATTAACATGAGTAGCTAATACTCTAAGTGTTTTGCTTAGATCTAATGAAACCAACTATTATTATTGGTTAATTGTGTGTGTTTTGTTTGTTGGATGATTGTTTCATCGATTTAGGCTCAAGAAAACTGGCCAACCTCCTTTATGGTAACGTGCTTGAACTTCTTGGGAAACCATGTAAGTCGAGGCATACTAGGCTATTAAGGTAGTATTTAACGCATGAGCCACTGTTTACAACCCCTATGGTTATTGCCGTGCATGGCATAGGCGTAGATAAGAGCTCATAGAATTGGAGAGATATGTACCACTCGCTGAGTATTAGGAATCACACCCTTCAATCCACACATGTAAGCATACATATCAATTAACCGGTAAAAGATAGTTAGGGAGTAATGAAATCTAAGTAACACAAATTTTCTCTCATATTGTTTTCACAACCACAATAGTTTAGATATTTATTTTATTTTAATTTTGCAAAAAAGTAGTAAACTTGGGTTATTTTCCGGACCTTCTTCCAAACCGAGATTGTAATTGGCTTTCATAAAAATATAAAAATACAAAAAGAATCTTCCTTCCACCTTTAGACCTATTAGAGTAGCTTTTCTATCCTAACGAACACTATTCCCTCTGAGAGAACGATCAATCCCCCGTACTTACCACTATCCTATACTACATCGGTCAGGTACACTGCCTGGTGGGCTTGTAAGCCTCTTGAGATCCCTCGAGAGGTAAAACCTGTTGTAAGGTTGCAAAACCACGCATCACAGATTATCAAACTTGTCATATGTGCTAACACGTAACAATTCTGGATGTTTGGTTTCATGATAATACTTTTACAGATAAAAATGGCTGAACAAAACGTGAATGTCCCCAAACAAACTCATCCATTGCTCACACTCAGTGACATTGTCCCGGCTAATTACAGCATCACCATTGGCAAAAACAATCCACGAATTAACTTCAATAAACTTCGTATTCCTGAAGATTCGTGTAAGATTGTTAAAGACATACTTCTGGCTCATCCTTGCAAGTACATGCTTACCAAATCCACATCAGTTCCATCAATCTATCTTCATCAGTTCTGGCACACTGCTCTGACTAGCCTGGATGATGAATCATTCACTGTCACTCTGGAACGCAATGAATACACTGTGCATCTGGAAGTTCTTAGCGAAGTCCTTATGCTACCCAAACCTAAACCCAAGACTGATTATGCACCAATGCTATCTGAACTTGAAATCCTGGATTATCTCATTGATCTAGGATATGATGTTCAAGATGACCTACCACTCAACAGGCTTTCAAAGTTCAATGTGAAGTATTTGCCGCAACCATGGAGAACCTTCTACATGTTGGTCGTACGTTCAATATCTGGAAGGAAAAGTGGTGTGAAGTATTTGCCGCAACCATGGAGAACCTTCTACATGTTGGTCGTACGTTCAATATCTGGAAGGAAAAGTGGTCATGAACATGTTAGACTAGAGCATCTACAAGTTTTCTGGGGAATGGTCAGTATCGCATCGGTTGATTTTGCAAGACCAATAAGTAACGACATGATCCACTCCATTCAATCTGATCGAGAGGGGACGGTGATCCCATTCGTTAGATTCACTAAGATGCTCATCGAACACTTTTGTGGAAAGCTGCCTGAATACAACAAAAGAATGCTTGATCGTGATGAACCAAAAGATATCTTCAACAAAGACTTCGAGATTGCTTTTGTGAAAACAACCAAGTTCTCCACAAAGAGTCATGGAATGAGGATTCCAGACTACTTCCTCGATGATAAGATCCGAAAGACCAAAAGCTATGAACTTTATGACAAAGCGTATCAAGCAGGGAAAGTGGGATTCATTGAAGATGACGATGAACCAGAGGTCAAAATACAGACTCGAAGTAGAAGAGGTGGAAAAACAGACAGCACCAGCAGCACCACAACTTCTCAAACAAAGCTTTCACCTATGCAAAAGTCTGCACCTAAACCAAAGAAAAAGATAACTCCTAAGTTCACCATCAGAGATGAACCATCATCTTCACCATCAGAGAGTGGGTCAGAGTTTGATACAGAAATTGAAGAAGAAGAGTATGAAAGGAGTGCGAAAATTGATGAGGAAGAAGATTTTCCTGGACTCGAAATGGCTAAGAAAATCAGCCTGGAAACTCTACCCAAGGATGATAGACAAAGACGGGGAATTGTAATCACTGAACAACGTGCTGGGATAGATGATGATGAAGAAAATGAACCCATTGTCGAGCAACTTGTTGACAGACGCAAACTCAAAAGCATTATCGTTGACATGCGTGCTGAAGATAAGGAAGACAGAAGGGGAATGAAGGAAGGAAGACTTCAAAGTAGGCATTTCGTTCAACCCTCTTCCGGTTCGGTTAATCAACCCGGGAGTGAAGTAGGTACAGGCAGCACCCAATATGATCTGGAGGGATACACTCTAATTACATCTGTTTCAGAACAACCAACTGATGAAGAAGAACATGATGAGGGTGGCAACGTTGTAATGAAAGACGCCGCTGAGGAGAATATTGCTGATAAGGAAAAGGAGACTACAGACCAGGAGTTTGATCCTTTCATTACTCCTGAATACGAAGTAAAGGTAGCACGAGAAGATGAACTTAAAAGGAAAGAACTTGAAGAGAAGGAAAGATTGCTCCTCGAGTCACATACAGTTAAACAATCACAAGAGCAACCAAATGAAGAAGTCAATGTGCAAGAAGAATCGTTTGACACTGACAAGTATCTTCAGTCACCTTCACATTCAATTCAACAACCTCCGTCACTTCCCAAAGATAAATCTTCAAAGGATCCTCCACTTCCTTAAGGCACTCCTCCAAAGGACCCTACTCCTCCATCGTCTCCATCTAAGTCTGATAAGGAATCATCATCTGAATCTTCATCACACCACTCATCACCACCATCATCTAAGACAACATCTAAACGCAAAACAATCAAGAAATCCATCAAATCACCACCAACAAAGGCATCTAATCTGATCAAGAAAGCTGTGGCTGAAGCTCGCAAGAAGAAATCCAAACAGTCAAATGTTGGAGATCTACAGGACCAAGTGAATACTTTAACAACCATGGTCACAAAGTTAGCACCAATGAATACCTCGCCAAAAATCTTGCTGCTATTTCCACCCCTGCAGTGGAAAGACTCATTGAACCTCTAAAAGATAACTTGGAACACAGAATCATAAGTGTGGTAAAGAAAATGCTCTCCACAACACCATTCACTCTTCATCAAGCTAAGGAAAATAAAACACCTCCAACTGCACCAGAACTTTCTCTTGATGAGCTACTTACTCGAGTCTATGACATGGTAGCCTACAAGACACTTCTGTCACCTGAAGAGATTGCTATTGAGGAAGCCATTTCAGCTTACTTATCAAAAGAGTCTTGTAAAGAAGCTGCTGGGTCACACAAAAGACCAAGGAAAGATGATGAACCTGATTCTGATCCTCAAAGCAAGAAACAAAAGTCCACAACAGGTCCTTCATCTTCGCACAAGCAACCAGCTAGTTCTTCAAAAGCAACTGCCAAACAACAACAGACACCGGTTTCAGGATCTGGTCCTACGAATGAGGAAGAACCAGTCATGCACCAAACTGATGATCATACGGAACCTACAGCAACACCAATCCCTGAACCAAAACCTAAATCATCAAAAACTCAACACAAGGGGAAGCGTACAAAGTCAAAGAAGTCACAAAAAGACAAGTACGTATCCTGGATTGACATCGATGACACACCCAAAGGTGATTGGTTAACTGAACTGATCAAAGCTCAATCTCCACTGGAAAATGAAGAACCACTTCCTGGAAACACCTTGAAATACGCACAGAGTATAATGGCTGGTCTACAGATGGAAACGTTGACAAAGGCAGAATTAAGGAGAGTCAATCGTGAAGCTTTTGACTTCCTTAAATCACGATCTGGTAACAAAGTCAAACTCGAGTACCATATGGAAAATATCGCAAGTTCAATGTCCGGCAAGTTCGACTGGCTTAATCTAGAGGCTAACTTTGACATCTATTCTGGTAAACCTGACAAGCCATACTTCACTGACTGGACGAAACCGCTACCACTGCAATGATTTGCTGATAAACCTAAGATACCCTCCCGTTTCTTCTTCAACAAGATCTTCAATACCTTCAACAAGCTCATGAGACTTCTAAGACAATATATGCTTCTTCCTTGACAATATCTGTCCCTGCCGCTAAGTATCATATACCTTGGATTGAGGAGTCGACACCTATCTTCAGCGACTCAGTTGTAGCCTACAACAAAGCAGCTCTACTGGGGATTCAGCATTGGCCTGAACGTCATCAACTCGGATACACTCACAGGTTGGATCTGAAGTCATTGGAAAACGTGAAGCAGAAATCAACAATCATCGCCATCACAAGAATTCATGAGTCTAAGAATTTCAACTACTCCTTCATGAGAGAAAACGTCGTCAAAAGGCAAGATGAAAAGAAGTACAAATTTTCAGAAGCAGATTTCCCGGACTTATACCTAAATGACATCGAGGACATGTATTTCGAGAAAGTTCAAGGATGAATGCGCGGATTCGACACAGACCTGCAGTACAACTTCATTTCATCTCTGCTCCTCTACATCAGACGGGTAATCGTTCAAGAAAGGGTAGAAGATCTTAAGCTGGGTGTTGAAAGTTATCAAAGGAAAATCAATTTGACAAAGCCACAACTCACTTTTCAGGGTATAGAAGGAATGTCACAGTATATGCTCGTTCAACAACTATCTTTTAGAGTCACCTACCTTAAACAAAGGAAACATCTCCAATTCATGAGGTTTGATGAGATTCATAAATTCTGTGATGCAACACTTACAATGGTTCGATATGGGTTAGTCGAAAGGTTGCAAGATGATAAGAAAAGGTTAAATACGGGTGAAAGTACAAGGTGGAAAGCAAATGCAAGGAGGATGATTCGAAACTTTGTTCGTACAGTTGAGGAAAGGTTGTATCGTCGTGAGCAGATCAGACGATTGGAAAGCTATATCGGTGTCCGTCCATCGTTTCCAATCTTAACCTTCAGAAGAACTAATCCTCGTTTCACAAATTTTGATGCTATGCTTGCTGATGACGCCTAATTGGATTTCTTGGGTACAAAATTTCAATATTTTTTCATTATTGATTGTTTTGTGATTATTATAATGGCTTGTGCACACATAACAATGTACAACCCGCACTTTGTATTTAAAGGACCCTGTAGTACGCATCAGTGCCACAATCCTTATATAAGGAGCGAAAGCTTTTTACTTTTGAGTAGAATTAACAAAACTTTTAAGATTTCTTAAAATTCTGCTCAAAAGACAAGTATTTCACCTCAATGAGTAATCACTTGTTGAAGGGGAGTACTTGACCAAAAACATCGTTCTTAAGTTTAAAATGTTCTTGTTGGATTCTCCCCATAAGACTCAAAAAGGCATATTTTAATCAAAACGTTTAACAAAAACAACATTTGATATGCTATTTTTTAGGGGAGAAGATGAAAAAGTGATTAAAATATGGTGATAATGTTATATCTTGTGCGAGCTCGACTCAGAATTGACCCACGAATTGACGAAACATCAAAAGTTAGTAGTCGAAAGGACATGTTTTGGGACGGGTAATAATTTCAAGCTGGTCTAACCAGTGATGTAAACGTGTCTCGCGAAGGACTTGTCTCAGTAGAGTGTACCGTTTCGAGAAACTCTTCTTAGATGTTTACTTTGACGGGTCTAACTTCCTTTTAGGAATGTTAACAACTTCAAGTTAGTTATTAGGGCTAGTTATCACCTAAAAGCTGATAATGGATCCCTTTAACTAAGCAATGTAAATTTGTCCCTCGGGTATATGTCTATTAAGAGTGGATCAATTCAAAATAAATGCTAACTCCTCCCACATGTGCAAATGTCTGTAAACATTCATAAGCATATGTGCAGGGGGAGTCCTTCAAACTAAAACCAAAACTCACAAAGTGTTAACAAAACATAGTTTTATATTCATAAGCACTTTGAGAGATTTCTCATACAAATGGTTGTATGGTTTAATGGCAACAAATAGGATAGTCATGGAGTTATAAGGTGATTAAGGTTAGGGAAAATCGTCCTATGATCCGCCAGAACCAGAGGGATCTAGCCAAGGACATCACCAGTTGTTAGAATTAGAAGTCCTTAGGTATGATATGAAAAAAGGAGATATGAATGAAAGGAGAAAGAAGTGGTTGAAGAATTAAAAAGAAAAGTAAAGAAAAGGGTGAAAAGATATAGCCCTCCATTTGATCAACCTTAGGGCAGATACCGGGTTCAATTCATACGCTACTGGTCATTGCTAAGGCAATGCCGGTATTGAAGATAAAGTCGTCATGGACCCAGTGACGCACTGCACTAAACCTTCTAACCACTCAAGTTCTCTCAAGAGAGCTTGTTTCATTCTCACGGGGAACCGGTGTAATCTATCGACTTGTCTCTTAGAGACGGTTGATATTGAAACAGGAGACCTCTCCCTAATCTCCGCATAGGAAACCAAATGTTCACTTATCGAGTCTAGAGCCCCAAGATTCATCAAAAGATCTCTTAGGAACACTTAATTTTCTTACATTGGTAATTCTACATCAATGGATGCCAGTTGTAAACTATCGAATCCTACGCAGAACTTAGCAATCTGCCAAGAAAGTTTATGAGAGGAATTACTTATGTATTTCTCAATGATTGACGGAAATCCTGCCAGGGTCAACATCAAACAGCCCTGACAGCAGGTCACTTCGGTAACTCCTTGTGGGTTACGCTTAGTGTTCGTGGTGGTCTCTACTTGGTTTACAATCGTGGGGTGATCTCCAGCGACTCACCTAATTGTTGGTGTACTTCGGTATGTCTGTGTAAGCTCCTTCGGGGGCATCCGATTAGGAACGGCCTTGGTAAGGGTTAGAGAGAGTTTTCACACTATGCTGTCAACAATCTCTATTTCTAAATCTGTAAGTACCGGTTGTTTATAACTAACGATTTTTATGCAGCTACAACCACCATCGTGACACAGTTTTCACATGCTCATACTTGCATCCCAAAGTCAATGGACGTTCTCACCAAAGATCGATGCAATGTAAAAGTCAAAGAAAGATTCCACGTCAAATGAATGAATCTACAAAGTTGAAAGACAAAGATCTAAAGCGAAGCAATTTTCAAAAGAAAGATTCTACAACAACACAAAAGAATCTTCAACAATGAAAAAAGAACTACGAAAGTAAGTTAACACAACATCAAAGATGTATGGGCATGCTGGAAAGGCGCAAATCCACTGGAGGCAAAGAAAGTGACGAATGGTAGATTATGACATCACTTGATCACTATCATATCATCAAAGACAAAGAACAAAGAACGATGAATCACTTATCTAACAAATTTTTTTGAAGACGTCTAAAGCCGTGAAAGCCAAAGATTAAAGACAAAGATGAAGACGTCGAGCAACCTTGATGACCATGATGACCGACCCTTAGGGGGAGATTGTTAGGATCACATTTCACGCCGTTTTATCAAGTCTCGGTCATTTCATAATATGTAATAGGTTGCTATGTTATTTAGTGTACTTATGTTTTATGTTTAATAAAGATGTAAGGCTCATAAAGCCCAAAAGGCCTTAGAAGCCCATACCATTAAGGATAGGAAGGAAAAGGAGTGTTGCCCTAGTCCTTGCCTATAAATAGAGACATCATGTATCATTTTATCTTGTTGGTTTATTGAATATTTTGTGCAAACTCTTGTCAAATTCCATCTCATATTTAGTAGATCAGCCATCTCTTATTCTCATCTCATTTCTATTAAATCTATGCTTCTGTATTCACAATATGATGACCTAACAGTAAAGAAGAGAGGGAGGGGTAAAGAGAAATGAAAGGCTGTGGCTCGCTATTTATAGGGTACGAAGGAGTGGTGCCCAAAAATGAGAGCACGAGGTGGCGAGGAGGGGGGAAATGATCGTCAAGCTAGCACGTGTGACTAAATGGAGACCTAGGAGGTGGTCTTTAGGCGAGCTACCTCTAGCTTGGGGGGGGGGGTAGGACGGTTTGGTGAGAAAGGGTGGCGGTAGAAGGCGGTTTAGGGCAAATTTTAGGGAAGGTGTGATGCACCGTGCTACTAGGGGGAGGTTCTAGGTTCTACATGTGTCTTATGGGAGGTGCCTAGGGTGTTTGGTTACGTAGTTTTGGAAGGTGCCTAAGGTAGCTTGGTTTTGGGTTTTAGGGTTTTGTTTTAACCTAGTTTGCCTAGAAAGGATGTTAGGGTTTTTAAAGTTAACCGTAAACACATGAGGTGTCAATTAGGGTTTTCTGGCAGTATATGCACTAGAGGAATAGTTTAGCTTTAGTGAAAATGTGTTTGTGACCTTGAATTGACATACCTGGATGTTTACATTAAGTAAACATAGTATTGGTTGGCATTTGTCGATACGTGAGCTTGTCTAAGGGTTAGTTAAGTCATATAGAGATAATAAGGCAAAAATTTGGCGCGGGAAATTCCTATAGGCATTTCTAACCTAGTTTGTGCTTTATAAGGGCCTAAGTTAAGTTAGTAAGGCATTTCAAACCTATAGGGAGTTAGTGGGAAATTTGTGGGTTACTACAGTCTCCCATCCTAAAAGAAAATCTCGTCTCGAGATTTAGCTAGTGTTAGTGGGTGTAGGTGAGAATAGATGGGGATATTTAGCACGGATTTGATCCTCTCGTTCCCAAGTATACTCTGGTCCTCTCCTAGAGTCCCAGCGTACCTTGACGATAGGAATCCGGTGATGTTTTAGATTTTTGACCTTTCGGTCCATGATTTCGACTGGTTCCTCTATGAAATTTAGCTTATCATCTAACTTAAGATCTTTCATAGGAATGATGAGTGATTCATCCGATAGACACTTCTTAAGATTAGAGACATGAAATGTGTCGTGTATTTTCCTAGTTCTTCCAGTAATTCAAGTCGGTATGCCACTGGACCAATTCTCTCAATAATCTTAAATGGTCCAATGTATCTCTGATTAAGCTTTCCTTGCTTTCCGAAACGAAAGACACCTTTCCTAGGTGAAACTTTCAACATAACCCTTTCTCCGACATGGAATTCTAAAGGCTTATGTCTATTATCAACATAACCCTTTTGCCGATCTCTAACAGCCTGTAAGCGTTGCCGTATTTGAACTATTTTCTCGTTTGTCTCATGAATTATCTCTGGCCCCGTAAGTTGGACTTCTCCAACTTCAGCCCAGCAGACAGGGGATCTGCACCTTTTGTTGAGATCGTTTTAGCTCGAGGTTGGTTAGACCTCATCTAGGGATTACATAACAATAATGATAAAGAACATGATACGCAACGGAATAAACAAAACAATCATTATTATTGCAACAAGGTTTCTTCGTCATCATCTCTACTCTAACAATACAATAAGCCCCAATGCTATGTGATCAAGTATAACACGGTTACACTCTAACAGGGATCCAAGATCCTTGAGGCTTATACAAACTCTAGGCGTCTAACACAAAGACCACGCCTAGGTTTACACACACACACCTTTACTGGTTTACATCTTTTGTACGTACTATAAAACCAATTCCCTGCATCTCTTTGTATAATAGAGATACTAGGATTACAAAATACTACGAAGGACTATACTGTAATAACTTCTTTGTAAAGCAAGTCCCTTGTCTTTTGCATTCTTCACTTTGTCATCATAAGTCCTTCATCTTTCATGTTTTGTCTTATTAACTCAAATGTAATTCCCAATAATCTTCCCCTAGTTGATATGACAAAACCTTGTAATCACGAACTTCCCCTGAAGCTACTATATATGAAAGACAAACGAACTTCCCCTTACACCATGCATATCACCAAGGATCTTCAAGTTGCAGCTTCAATGGAAATATTCTTCCCCTTTTTGTCATCATCAAATAGGGGACAAAAGTAAGCAAACTTGATCTTCACAACCACGAATCAATATTACACGTCCAATTCATCTTTCCAATGTTTCAAAGTCGCCCACCATTAAGTTTTCCGCATCTATAAATGGACTTGAAACGGTAGGAATCAAAACCAGTAGTAATAATATCAACTAGCAGTAGAAAAACCTTGATCTTCATAATCACTAACCAGTACCATACATCAAATTTAGTCCTTTAATGTCTTGAATTACCCACCATTAAGAACACCAAAACGCTTACTTATTAAATGAACTTAAGACCTAAAAATCCCAAATATTCAGTAAGAATACCAACGAATAATCATGAAAACCTTCACCTTGATGTAGCACATAAATGATTAAACATTTAAACATTAAGCTTCCCTTAAAACCCATATGTTAACCATTTGTTGAATCCTCAATTCTGTAGGCTCTATGTAATGAATACTGATGAAGAAAACTAAGTATTACCAACTTGATTCTGAAGTAGAACAACCCAAACTTGTATCTTATATCTTGTACTAAAACTGACTTCGAACGTATACTTAACATATAGGGAGATCGCAATCTCTTGACAATAATCACTGAGCACAATAACGTAACTCCTTCAAGTGTTTGTCAATTCGTAGTCACCTGAACGAACAAACTAGTTACCTCCTCTTACAAAGGTGTGATAAAACACAAACCTGAATAATTCCACTTCAACTTCAAATAGGTGATAAAAACCTTTCTTCTTAATCAATTAAATCAAATAAGAACGAGCCATTAAATCTTTTAAGAGCCAATAACCAAAAACCAATTCTCTTGTGTGTGTCGAACTCATAACCTGTGTGTTTCGTTCTCAAACCATCTTCTTGCATGTATACAATAACTCCATATAAACCAAGGAACAGAAACATGTACACGAGTAATATGAATTCATGAAACCCTATTTCACCAAGCGTACACATTAATATCATGAAAGTTACAACCAAATACCAATCAATCTTACTTGTGTGTGTCTTCTCCATAACAGAAATCCAAAATCATATAACAATTTGCTCTTGAAACAAAACATGTACAGTCCTATAGCGAACAACATGTATGTCCTTTTAACCATATACACTTCCTTCCCCTCACTGTTGTAACCATGTTCACCAAAGTGCCCAAGACCAGGTCATACCCTAAAATAAATATTAGCATCAACGAACACCATGAAGCCCAAAACCTAGGATTGATATACAACCTGAACTTGTGCAACCTTCCTTTTCCACCAAACATAGACCAGCATACCTATTTGCATTAGCAGTGGGAATCATGAAGCTAGCAGTGGAAACGAATATTAGCAGCAGTGGGAATAATTGAAGCAGCAGTGGAAACAAATACATGAGCAGTGGAAAATTTTTCTAGCAGTGGTAACATTTTGAATGACCAGTACTAAGTTTTGAGGACCACCAGAACAAATATAAACCGAGCAAATCCAAACTGAGACCAATGGGGGACCAAAAAAAACAGTAATCGTCTTCTCATATCTAAATCTTCCACCGATCCACAGTGGATTAAATAATTCTCCTTACCACTTTCGAAGTATGACAGCTAATATAGTACAAGAATGAAGAAAGCGACAATACTTCAATCAATAGCATCAAACTTTAGCTGAAAATGACAATACGCTGCCATTTAATTCGAGAAGACCAAGAACATTTGTGATGAATTTTATCTGCTGCGTCACTTTCTGAGGTTTCTGATAGGCTAGGGTTTTCTTAATACTTCAGCAACCAATCACGAAGAAGTAATAATTATGAACCCTAATTCTGAAGAATTATCATAACAACAATAAACTTAACCATTAATAGCAGCAATTTTAAGATTCAGATCAGAAGCAAGCATTGAAGGCACAATAAGAAAGCCTAGAATGAGACAGGACATCCTTGTTCAAACAGATTCTAGATTTAGGGTTTTGCAAACCCTAATAAGTCACTAAAAACCAATCGTACCTATCCAAGAACCACTTTCTTTCATGAATTATAGACACTAAGTACCATATAACCAACTTCCAGAATGAATTAAGTCAAAGAAACATGCCTTCAGGAAGTTGAAAATCATAGAAACCCTAAAAATTCGACTTACAAATATTGTTCTGCAGCAGACTTTGAGAATTTTTATCTTTTTATTGAAAACTCAAATCGAAGATCCCTCCGGTGGAACTCTTCCTTGCTATGTTGAAAACCTCCAGTAAAAATTTCAGCCCGATCCAACGGTTAACGAAGGAGCAATCGCCTATACAAAACTGCTCTGCAGAAAGTTGCGAAAATTGTAACAAACTCGAATTTTTCTTGTTTTTCTTCGTTCTTCGACAAACAAAACCTTGTTTAATCCCACGATCACGAGCCCCTTGGCTCTGATACCACATGTTGAGATCGTTTTAGCTCGAGGTTGGTTAGACCTCATCTAGGGATTACACAACAATAATGATAAAGAACATGATACGCAGCGGAATAAACAAAACAATCATTATTATTGCAACAAGGTTTCTTCGTCATCATCTCTACTCTAACAATACAATAAGCCCCAATGCTATGTGATCAAGTATAACACGGTTACACTCTAACAAGGATCCAAGATTCTTGAGGCTTATACAAACTCTAGGCGTCTAACACAAAGACCACGCCTAGGTTTACACACACACACCTTTACTGGTTTACATCTTTTGTACGTACTATAAAACCAATTCCCCGCATCTCTTTATATAATAGAGATACTAGGGTTACAAAATACTACGAAGGACTATATTGTAATAACTTCTTTGTAAAGCAAGTCCCTTGTCTTTTGCATTCTTCACTTTGTCATCATAAGTCCTTCATCTTTCATGTTCTGTCTTATTAACTCAAATGTAATTCCCAACAACTTTCACCCATAAAGTGCTTCAAACGGCGCTGCCTTAATACTAGTATGATAACTATTATTATACGAGAATTCTATCAAAGGTAAGTGTTTCTCCCATCCTTTTCCAAAATCTATCAGACATGCTCGAAGCATTTCCTCAAGAGTTTGGATAGTTCTTTCACTTTGACCATCGGCTTGAGGATGATATGCCGTACTCATGTCTATCTGAGTACTTAAGGCATGTTGCGTAGATTGCCAAAATCTGGACGTGAAACGAGAGTCACGATCCGATATGATTGATAATGACACTCCATGTCGGGGAACTATTTCCTTGAGATACAACCTAGCAAGGGTTTCCATATCATCCGTTTCTCGTATAGGAATGAAATGAGCTGATTTCGTAAGGCGGTCAACTATTACCCATACAGTATCTGCCCGTTAGACGTTCTAGGTAGTTTCGTGATAAAATCCATCATAATTCTTTCCCACTTCCAAATGGGAATCTCAGGCTGTACCAATAAACTGGATGGCTTTTGACATTCAGCCTTTACCCTAGAACATGTTAAACACTTGCCTACATACCTAGCAATGGATGCTTTCATGTCAAGCCACCAATAGTGTTTCTTCAGATCCTGATACATCTTGTCAGAACCTGGATGGATGGAGTACTTAGTTTTATGGGACTCGTGCATTATCAAATTCCTTAAGTTACCATGATGTGGTAACCATCTCCGACCCTTAATACAACGAGTTCTATCTGAGCGTATCTCAAAAGCTTTATCCATCCCTCGTTAATTTTCAAGTTTACGATCTCCTTTACTAGGGCTTTATTTTGGGCTTTGAGTATTTGAGAAGGTAAATTCGAATGAAGAGTCATAGCTAATGACCTAACTCTAAGTGGTTTGATTCGTTCCTTTCGGCTCAAAGCATCTGCTACTACGTTAGCTTTGCCAGGATGGTAACGAATCTCATAATCATAATCAGCGAGCAGTTCTACCCAACGTCTTTGTCTCATATTTAGCTGCTTTCGATTTAGAATATGCTGTAGACTTTTGTGATCGATGAAAACCGTACACTTAGTGCCATACAGATAATGTCTCCATATTCTTAAAGCAAACACTACTGCTCCTAATTCTAGATCGTGGGTAGTATAATTTTCCTCATGTGTCTTGAGTTGTCGTGATGCAAAAGCGATTACCTTACCTCTTTGCATCAACACAGCTCCAAGACCTCTACGTGAAGCATCAAAGTAAACAACAAAGTCATCGTTTCCCTCAAGTAATGCTAAGATCGGAACTTCACACAACTTTCTCTTCAAAAGTTGGAAAGCAATCTCTTGATCTTTTCCCGAGTCAAACTTCCAGTTTTTCTGGGTTAGCTCTGTCAAAGGTTTTGCTATTTTTGAAAATCCCTCAATAAACCTTTGATAGTAGCCTGCTAATCCTAAAAATTGTCGTATCTCGGTAGGATTAGTGGGACACGGCCAATCTTTTTCGGCTTTGATTTTCATAGGATCGACACGAAGTCCTGGTTTATCTATCAAATGTCCGAGAAATTGTACAACACTTATCCAGAATTCACACTTGGAGAACTTTGCATAAAGTTTCTCTGTCTTAAGTAGTTCTAGGATTATTCTCAAGTGTTTGGCGTGCTCTTCCTTGTTACGAGAATAAATAAGGATATCATCTATGAACACTATAACAAATTTATCCAAGTATGGTTTACACACCCGGTTCATGAGATCCATGAAAACCACTGGTGCGTTTGTCAAACCAAATGGCGTCACTTGAAATTCATAGTGTACATACCTTGTTCTGAAAGCAGTCTTAGGGATATCCTTTTCCCTTACTCTCAGTTGATGATAACCTGATCGTAAGTCGATCTTCAAATATATACTCGAACCCTGAAGTTGATCAAATAGATCGTCTATCCTAGGTAATGGGTATCGATTTTTGATGGTAAGTTCCTTTAATCCAAGATAGTCGATACACATTCTAAATGATCCATCCTTCTTTTTAACAAATAATATTGGAGCTCTCCAAGTTGATGTACTTGGGCGAATAAAACCTCGATAGGTTAATTCTTGGAGTTGTTCAGAGAGTTCCTTCATCTCTAAAGGGGCTAACCTATAGGGTGCTTGGGCTATAGGTGTCGTTCCAGGAATTAAATCGATTTAAAACTCTATTTGTCGGACAGGAGGTAAGTCAGGTAAATCCTTAGGAAAAACCTCTGGGTATTCCCTGACTACAGGGATCTCATCCAGTCATTTTTCATCTGGCTTTGTCTCTGTTATTTGAATAAAAAAGACTTGACAACCTCATGAGATGTATCGTTCCGTTTTGATACATGAGATGAAGTTAAGACGAGTCTTACTTTTATCTCCTCGGATAATTAAAGTTTCATCGTTGATAGGTACATGGATGATTTTCTCGTCACAAAGAATCTTAGCTTGATTCTTGGACAACCAATCCATTCCCACTACGACGTCCAAGCTACTGAGTCTCATGGGTATAAGATCGATTTCGAATGGGTGGTTAAGTAAGGTTAGGGTACAACCCTTAAGGATGGTGTTAATACTAACTGGGTTTCCGTCGGCCATTTCTATCTCATAGTAGGTATTTAAAGCTACGGGTTTGATCTTAAGTCTAGAGGCAAAAGGTATAGATACGAAACTCCTATCGGCTCCATAATCAAAGAGTACTGTAACTAAATGATTATTTAAAAGAAACTTACCCATAACTACGCTTGGATCTTGAGGATCGTTCCTATCCCTCAACATGTAAGCACTACCCTGGGCACCATCAATATTTTTATTTGGATACTTTCTTGCGTAATGTCCCTTCTTTCCGCAAGTATGACAAGTAACCGATATGGTGGCGGATTACCCCCAGTGACTGGTCCTTTATCCTTGCAATCCCTTGGCTGATGGCCCACCTTGTTGCATATAGTACACTTAATGAAACAAGGCCCTGTGTGATGCTTAACACATCTCCTACACAGAGGGGCTTTCCCAGCATAACCACTTTCCTCAGTTGGAGTGGCGGCATAAGCTCTAGTAGCTCCTTGCCTTGGGTTTGGTTGAGGATAGGGGTTGATATGATGACTACTGCATATGTTACGGGTGTTACCGAAAGCTCTCCCATCATGGAACTTTCGTTTGTTATCGGTGGGCACTGGCACAGAGTTGTGCTTTTTTACTTGGTCCATTAACCTCAAAGTGATATTAATGGCTTCCTCTAACGTTTGAGGTTTAGAGGCAGTAACGTTCCTTTCGATACTCTGGGGCAAACCTCCGATGAAGACTTCTATTGTCTTTTCAGTAGTTGGCACCATTGTTGGGCACAAAGTTGCCAATTCCTGAAATCTCCTAATATAAGTCTTTACATCGTTCCCCTTTACTGACAAGTTATAGAACTCGTCTTCCATTTTCTTAATCTCCGTCTGAGGATAGTATTTCTTAATCATTAGTTGCTTGAAATCATTTTAAGGGAGCTTGTATGCCTCCTCAATACCTATCGGTTGTGCATACGAGTTCCACCAGGATAACGCTTCTTCGGTTAGTGTATCCTCAGTACAGTTACTATGTTTTATTTTACCACTGCTCTTGAAAATTTTTGTGAAAAGTTAACCTTACAATCCTCAGTACAGTTACTACGAGCAAATACTGATTCGCATCTCTCAAACCAGTGGATTAATCCTATGGCCCCTTCTGTTCCCTTAAAATTAAAGGGTTGACAGCTCATAAACTCCATGTAGTTACTATTCTTCACTACAGAAATTTCGGGGTTTCTAGCCATGTTGGCATCCCTAGCTCCTAGTGCTGCAGCCACACTGTCAGTCACTAGTCGCTGGATGTCTTCCTGAGTCATGGCGGGTGTAGTGGGAGTAGCGGGTGTAGTTGATCTTGTACGTGCCATTCTAGGTCGTTCGCAAGATAAGATGGGATAAGAATAATGTCATATCGAATTAGACATTCTCGCAAGTTCTAAGAGAATCTTGCGTAGAGACGGAAGGTACAAGTTCTAACTTTTTAGAACATTGTCTGATACCAGGGTTAGAAAGTATAGGGAATCCTAAACAAAAGGTGGAATTCCTAATAAGAGTTACTATGTTCCACTGAAATTCGTTTCCTCTCGTCTAAAGGCATAGTGGTATTATGCTAAGGATTTTAAGGTTCCTAAGTATAGGGCATAGGGTATGGGATATATATAGGCAAACTATATTTCTTATATTAACTTTTCATATATCTTATAGGGTGAACTACGCATATACTACCTATCATACTACCTAGTAGACTATTTAAATTACCTATAACCTTACTAATTTGCTCCTTTGTTGTTTTTAAGCTCTTGGATTGCTTCTAGTAGGTCTCTTATATCAGACTTCTGACTATTCCTAAGATCTTCTATGATCATTTCTATAGTGGAAAGTCTAACATATGCGGTAACTACTTCGTCAGAGTGTCCTTCATATTTCGTTTGTAATTTAAAGATTTGATTACGGGTTTTCTCTAATTCTTTTTCTAGCCTAGTGTAGTCTTTTTGAATTATTATCCTACCTTTTCCTAAGTCACTTATCCTATTTTCTACTTCTTCTATACGCCCTAGAGATAACTTATCTAAATGACTAAGTATATCTTCTATTTGTTCTTCATGCCTTTCTAAAGTTGTTTTATACGAACTATTTCCTATTTCAAATCTTGGGGAAGGTGAAGGTGGTCTAATACGTAATTTCTTACGAGGAGGGGAAGCTATTTCGGGAACATAGTAATCTTTGGTGCTATAGTGAGATATAGAGGGTGTAGGGGTTAAAGTAGGTACTATAGGAATGTTACTACCATATGCTTGCATATACCCATTATATGCTTGCATATAGGGATCATTCGGGGAAAGCTCTATTCCAAAGTTAACTAAGACATTCTGGGCTAATTCTTCTAGAGAATTAGAGCCAATAGAGGAGTGACTAGGAGTAGCCGGAGCATACTCATAACTATCCAATGAGATATCCTCATCGTCAGTATCTAACACTATGATAGGATCGTTAAAGGATGACATATCTAACTGTCATTTCCGAGTAAATGCCTTAGTATAATTCTGACCGATATAATTATCTTAAAGGCAATATAGGGAGTGCAATAGGGTATTTAATCCTAGAGGCAAGTTAGAGGATGCAATAGTGAGTCTAACCTAAAGGCAAGTCGGGAATTCTAACCTAAAGGCAAGTTAGAAGGTTTAACCTAAAGGCAAATTAGAAAGTCTAACCTAGAGGCAGTTCGGAGTGTCTTATGGCATGGAGGACTTTTTGAAAAATGGTTATAGTTTCAGAAGAAATCTTTTGTTCTCTATAACCGAGGCTCTGATGCCAATCTATAACACCCTCATTTTTCCATAGATTGCAGTGGATTTAGAGTTGGGGTATTACTTCATGGAAACAAATACAAGATAATAGAAAACGACTCCAAAAGAGACGTTTTTGGTAAAGGTGTTATCATTCATTTATTCATTAGAGTTTTTATAATAAAAGATATACTTTTACCAAAAGTGAGGTCCCAAAGACTCCATGTTATGGAAAAACTGATGAATGATAACTATTATATACGTCCTCATGTCCAGTGTCACACCGTGCCAGGGTTCCTAAAGTGCTCATATACCTAGGATAACATGCTTAAAAGTCAACACTAGGTTGAGTGAGAGTCATAGGTTTTAGTGGGTAAAGGGTGAATACAAGTTCCACAGGGTTCAGCTTAAACCCGAGGAGTAAAGGTTTTAGGAAGTATTATTGCACTAAACTCATGAAACCACACAATAGTCCGGGTCATGGGGGCTGCAGACCCAACCATGAGGGGACAAGAAGGATAAAAAGTTAATCCTTATAGGTTTCAAGTATAGTACTTATTGGTTACCCGGCTGAGGTAAACCAACTAGAGGTGTCAAACTCCAATAGATCTATCAACTATACTCGTGTTCACTTGTGTAAAACTCACAAGTGATTATGGCTCATGAATTTTAGTTATGTAATGGTGGCAGATAGTATCACTTGTGCAATAACGATAAAAAGACTTGTACTCGGTTTCAATCAAGTATCCCCCTCACAGGGTTTGTAAAGTATTTAAAAAGTGTGAGGCTACGAAACTCACCTGGGTCTTAGGAAAGTAGGGTAGGGGTTTAGACAGCTTACTCACGTATCCTGACGGTAGTGTAGGTGTGTGTATGTCAAGTCTTAGTCTAGGTTTTCTTAACTAATCACTCTTAGGATTTCTATATATAACATAACACCGTTCGGGCCATCGTAATCCAGAAGTATAACTCCTCATATGAAGCTCCCTACTATTGTATTATGCTGCCAACATAATACCGTTCGGGCCATCATAATTGAGAAGTATATAACTCCTCATACGAAGTTCCCTATTATTGAGTTATGTTGTTATTAGTTTTTAGTTATAACATGACACCGTTTGGGCCATCATAATTCAGAGGTCATGCATATAATCGTTTGAGGAGCCAGGGCACTTTAAATCGTAAACTCAGCAAACTCGTCAAGACGAAATATCCACATGATACCCCTCACATGAAGCTCCCTAGTATTGTGTCAAGTTCTAACTAGGAAAATAGGTTTTCGATACTTATATGAAAATAGTCTATTTTTATCCTTTAAGTTTATATATTTACATTTTCTACCCTGAACTTATAAACTTACAATATTTAAGCATATAACTATCTAACTCTTGCACAAATAGTCCCTAAGCTTAAGTATTTTAGAGAAATGACAAAAATAGTCCTTAGATTATACTAACTTTCAATTTTTACCTATTATACCCTTAAGTTAAATATATTTGCAAAATTAGTCCTTTTAACTATATAACTCATTTTACTTTTCATCCTAAGGTTTCTAAACTTTGCAAAAAGGGTCCTTATACTTATAACTTCTAAGGAATGTCAAAAACAGTCCCTAGACTTTATAGTTTTAGGAATTTACAGTATATACCCCTATGCATGTAAACTTTTGCAAAACTAGTCCTAAATTTAAGTAAACTATATTTTTATAAAACAATTATGTTTCCTAGCTTATGTGTAGCTTATATTAACTCAAATAAGTTATGTAAACCAGATTATAGCTCAAGAACATGCATATAACCACATAAACATGCAATTCGATCAAACTAAAGTTTCAAAATGAAAGCATGCAAACAAATGGCTTTTAGGTCCTAGCTAAGGGTTCTAAGGTATCTAAGGTCTCCTAAGTGTTCTAAGTCAGTTCTATAGCTAGTATATGCAAAGGTAAGGCTTACCTAGGTCGGGGAAATCTTAACGAGGCCAACTAGGGTTTCTCGACTCAAAACTCAACTCGATAGGGACAAGGGCTTACTACTCGATGTCTTAGGGTCTTAGGGACTTATGACTTATAGAAATATGTGAGGTGAAGAAGAGAGATGGGGTGAAGAGAAATGAAAGGTTGTGGCTCGCTATTTATAAGGTACGAAGGAGTGGTGCCCGAGAAATGAGAGCACGAGGTGGAGAGGAGGGGGAGATGACTAGGCAAGGCTACACGGTGACTAAGGAGACCTAGTAGGTGACTATGGAGAGCTACTACTAGCAAGAGGGCGGGGTAGAACGGTTGTGGTGAGAAAGGGTGGCGTAGAGGCGGTTTAGGGGCATTTTAGGGAAGGTGGTGATGCACCTGCTTACTAGGGAGGTTCTAGGGTTCTAGCTTGGTTCTAGGGAGGTGCTAGGGTGTTTGGTTACTAGTTTTGAGGTGCTAAGGTAGCTTGGTTTTGGTTTTAGGGTTTGTTTTAACCTAGTTTTGCCTACAAAGGATTTAGGGTTTTGTCTAGGGTTTCGTGCCTAATTTAGTTTCCTAAGAGTGTTTAGTGACTAATACTAAGTCCTAGGAGGCTTACACTAAGTGGTGGTAGTTATGGTAAATATTTGGGAAAGTTTAGACCTAGTTCCGGGAAGTTATGACCTAGTTAGGGTTTTGTGCTTATGAGACTTGCACCTAAGTTATAGGGAGTTGTACTATGATCTATGGAGTCTAATATATCCCAAGGTTACTAATGTAAGTCATACCTAAGCCTTGAACACTTTAAAGCATGTATGGATAAGCAATTAGGGTTTTAAAGTTAACCGTAAACACATAGGTGCAATTAGGGTGTTCTGGCAAGTATAGTGCACTAGAGTGATAGTTTACTTAGTGAAAATGTGTTTGTGACCTTGACTTGACATACCCGGATGTTTACATTAAGTAAACATAGTATTGGTTGGCTTTTGTGGATACGTGAGCTTGTCTAAGGGTTAGTTAAGTCATAAAGAGATAATAAAGCAAAAATTTGGCGTGGGAAATTCCTATAGGCATTTCTAACCTATTTTGTGCTTTATAAGGGCCTAAGTTAAGTTAGTAAGGCATTTCTAACCTATAGGGAGTTAGTGGGAAATTTGTGGGTTACTACAGTCTCCCATCCTAAAAGAAAATCTCGTCTCGAGATTTAGCTAGTGTTAATGGGTGTCGGTGAGAATAGATGGGGATATTTAGCACGGATTTGATCCTCTCGTTCCCAAGTATACTCTGGTCCTCTCCTAGAGTCCCAGCGTACCTTGACGATAGGAATCCGGTGAGGTTTTAGATTTTTGACCTTTTGGTCCATGATTTCGACTGATTCCTCTATGAAATTGAGCTTATCATCTAACTTAAGATCTTTCATAGGAATGATGAGTGATTCATCCGATAGACACTTCTTAAGGTTAGAGACATGAAATGTGTCGTGTATATTTCCTAGTTCTTCCGGTAATTCAAGTCGGTATGCCACTGGACCAATTCTCTCAATAATCTTAAATGGTCCAATGTATCTCTGATTAAGCTTTCCTTGCTTTCCGAAACGAAAGACACCTTTCCTAGGTGAAACTTTCAACATAACCCTTTCTCTGCATGGAATTCTAAAGGCTTACGTCTATTATCGGCATAACTCTTTGGCCGATCTCTAACAGCCTGTAAGCGTTGCCGTATTTGAACTATTTTCTCGTTTGTCTCATGGATTATCTCTGGCCCCATAAGTTGGACTTCTCCAACTTCTGCCCAGCAGACAGGGGATCTGCACTTTCGCCCATAAAGTGCTTCAAACGGCGCTGCCTTAATACTAGTATGATAACTATTATTATACGAGAATTCTATCAACGGTAAGTGTTTCTCCCATCCTTTTCCAAAATCTATCAGACATGCTCGAAGCATATCCTCAAGAGTTTGGATAGTTCTCTCACTTTGACCGTTGGTTTGAGGATGATATGCCATACTGATGTATATCTGAGTACCTAAGGCATGTTGCATAGATTGCCAAAATCTGGACGTGAAGCGAGAGTCACGATCCGATATGATTGATAATGGCACTCCATGTTAAACATTTGACATTCATCCTTTACCCTAGAACAAGTTAAACATTTGCCTACATACCTAGCAATGGATGCTTTCATGTCAGGCCACCAATAGTGTTTCTTCAGATCCTGATACATCTTGTCAGAACCTGGATGGATGGATTACTTAGTTTTATGGGACTCGTGCATTATCAAATTCCTTAAGTTACCATGATGTGGTAACCATCTCCGACCCTTAATACAACAAGTTCCATCTGAACGTATCTCAAAAGCCTTATCCACCCCTCGTTAATTTTCAAGTTTACGATCTCCCTTTACTAGGGCTTTATTTTGGGCTTTGAGTATTTGAGAAGGTAAATTCGAATGAAGAGTCATAACTAATGACCTAACTCTAAGTGGTTTGATTCGTTCCTTTCGGCTCAAAGCATCTGCTACTACGTTAGCTTTGCCAGGATGGTAACGAATCTCATAATCATAATCAGCGAGCAGTTCTACCCAACGTCTTTGTCTCATGTTTAGCTGCGTTCGATTAAGAATATGCTATAGACTTTTGTGATCGATGAATACCGTACACTTAGTGCCATACAGATAATGTCTCCATATTCTTAAAGCAAACACTACTGCTCCTAATTCTAGATCGTGGGTAGTATAATTTTCCTCATGTGTCTTGAGTTGTCGTGATGCATAAGCGATTACCTTACCTCTTTGCATCAACATAGCTCCAAGACCTCTACGTGAAGCATCAAAGTAAACAACAAAGTCATCGTTTCCCTCTGGTAATGCTAAGATCGGAGCTTCAAACAACTTTATCTTCAAAAGTTGGAAAGCAATCTCTTGATCTTTTCCCGAGTCAAACTTCCTGTTTTTCTGGGTTAGCTCTGTCAAAGGTTTTGCTATTTTAGAAAATCCCTCAATAAACCTTTAATAGTAGCCTGCTAATCCTAAAAATTGTCGTATCTCGGTAGGATTAGTGGGAAACGGCCAATCTTTATCGGCTTTGATTTTCATAGGATCGACACGAAGTCCTTGTTTATCTATCAAGTGTCTGAGAAATTGCACAACACTTATCCAGAATTCACACTTAGAGAACTTTGCATAAAGTTTCTCTGTCTTAAGTAGTTCTAGGATTATTCTCAAGTGTTTGGCGTGCTCTTCCTCGTTACGAGAATAAATAAGGATATCATCTATGAACACTATAACAAATTTATCCAAGTATGGTTTATACACCCGGTTCATGAGATCCATGAAAACCACTGGTGCGTTTGTCAAACCAAATGGCATCACTTGAAATTCATAGTGTACATACCTTGTTCTGAAAGCAGTCTTAGGGATATCCTCTTCCATTACTCTCAGTTGATGATAACCTGATCGTAAGTCGATCTTCAAATATATACTCGAACCCTGAAGTAGATCAAATAGATCGTCTATCCTAGGTAATGGGTATCGATTTTTGATGGTAAGTTCGTTTAATCCAAGATAGTCGATAGACATTCTAAATGATCCATCCTTCTTTTTAACAAATAATACTGGAGCTCCCCAAGTTGATGTATTTGGGCGAATAAAATATCGATAGGTTAATTCTTGGAGTTGTTCAGAGAGTTCCTTCATCTCTGAAGGGGCTAACCTATAGGGTGCTTGGGCTATAGGTGTCATTCCAGGAATTAAATCAATTTAAAACTCTATTTGTCGGACAGGAGGTAAGCCAGGTAAATCCTTAGGAAATACCTCTGGGTATTCCCTGACTACAGGGATCTCATCCAGTCATTTTTCATCTGGCTTTGTCTCTGTTATTTGAATAAAAAAGACTTGACAACCTCGTGAGATGTATCGTTCCGTTTTGATACATGAGATGAAGTTAAGACGAGTCTTACTTTGATCTCCTCGGATAATTAAATTTTCATCATTGATAGGTACATGGATGATTTTCTCATCACAAAGAATCTTAGCTTGATTCTTGGACAACCAATCCATTCCCACTACAACGTCAAAACTACCGAGTCTCATGGGTATAAGATCGATTTCGAATGGGTGTGTATGTGTGCTGTAGCGATGATGGTAGGGAAGAAGATATATTAAATGGTTTTTGCAATTTAGTCCTTGTGGTTATTGCATTTTTTTAAGTTAATAACAATTTTTTTTCTAGTTTGTTAAAAAAAAGTAATTTGTTTTTTATTTAATATTTCCGTATGTTTATAATTTTTTTTTGTATTTGTAATTTGTATTTATAAGTATTAGATTATCTAATGAATGAAATTTTAGAGTGATGGATCTGAAACACACACCTTGTGTTAGAATGATACTTTGAGTTATACTAGCAAGTACGCAGAATATACTTAGTAGTACTTAGAAGATTGTTTATATGATGTGTTGTGAGTAAGAGGAGTTGTATGAAGTGACACCAAGTTTAACCAAACTTATAACCTCAATATATTGAATACGAGTGATCTGAATATCACTAGGTTTTACAACCTTGAAGCTCTTAGAAAAACGTATATAGAACTTTAACCTAGGACCTCCTTTTATAGCACAAGGAGTCCTTTACAAGATAAGTATAATGTTATCTAAATAGAATATACACACAATCTATTCTATACTTATCAATACACAATTATTTAACAGTTATCCTAATAACAGTGGTAATAGTATGTACTAGCAGTGGTAATGTGTTTCCACTGCTAGTGCATTCTTCAGCAGTAATTATCTTCATGCTCAGCCGTGGTAACTGTTAGTGTAATTCCCAAGAATCCTCCCCTAAACTTATGATTTCTCTGCAAATCAATAAGTTTCTTCAATCATTCTGCATCTGTGAGGATATGGGAATTCTTCAAATACTTCATTTTCTTTTTAAGGCCTGGATAGCTCTTGAACACTGATCTTGTATCTTCTGTATCAAAGCTCTAACCTTATCAGTGTCTTCATGAACTCTAATTTGTGTTGACAACATTGCAGTAAGAGTTCCAGCTCTGAGTGGGTATTCCTTTTTTGCAAACATAAATGCATCCACTCCAGCTTTTGTAGAAACATGATGAACCTCACATGAATAATAATATGTCCATGTAGTTTCCACACCTATAGCTTCAAACTTTCAGTACCTATCATTAGAATCAGGTTCATAAAGTCTCCTTAGATCAACCCATAGCTGCATTTCCTTCACATCTTTAAGATTATCAGCCTTGAATCTTTCTTGAATCAAATTCCACGGTGTATCAAGATCACTTCTATCACATGCTTTAATCAGATCTTCAAACTGAATGAATGATGAAGTTTCACCACCTAACCTTGTAATCTTCCATGTTGAAGCAAAATTGCTAGCAGTGTAAACTTCCCAATCAACAATAGGATGTCTGAATTGCAGTGGATCTAGATAAAAGTCTTCTTCTTCTATCACTATCATGGCACTCAGCTGGTCTTCTGTTAGTTTTTCAGATTGGGATTCTTGTTCTTGAGCAAATCTTGTCTTCTTAGTGTTTAGCTCTTCAGAATCTGTAGCTTTCTTTTTGAACATAGGAAATCTTCTTTCTTCTTCTTCAGAGTTCATTGGAATAAAATCATTTTCTTGTCTTTTAACTCTGTAGTAGATACCTTCAATCTGATCATGTGACATTCCTTTGAAGTGCTTGTTGATTCTTCATTTGTATGAAATCAGTCAATTGTGCTGATCTTTGTTCTTCAGTTAAAATTTTATCCGCAATTAGATCAATTGCTTTCTTCTTGACCACTGGATCATTAGCAATCATGAACTCAATTTCTTGTTCAGTTGGCACATAAGTAAATTCTGGAGCCTTTTCTTTGAGAATAGTAGGTGGAACAGTGGAAATTGGATCTACTTCCATTGGAGCAGTGGTTTCCATTCTATCCAACCTTTTAGCCTCCATGAAACTTGCAATCTCTAATTCATCCTGCCTTTTCTTGATTTCAGTTTCATATTGTTTCATCTTTCTTGCAACTTCAGCATCATGATCAATTTGAGCTTGCTCTCTTTTTGAAATCTTCCTTGGTTGCTCTTCACTAGGCATAACCGCTTTTCCTTTCTCCTTTCTTTTTCTTTCAATTTCTTCCTCTGCAGTGGTAATGTTTTGACCAGTAGTGGGAACCATTTGATCTGCAGTGGAAATATTAGCAGTGGAAGATGTTTGTTCTGCAGTGGAAACAACTTGTTGTGGTTGACTTGTAGCTGTATCCAGAATAGTTTCAGGTATAATTTGAACACCTGAATCCACAAGCTCAGTTGTTTGAATTCTTTCCTCTGTATGCTGTTGTGGAATTTCTTTAGTATCAACTTCCTCATTGCCTTTGGTATCCCCAATTGGTTCATCAAATCCCAAATCTGTGATGCCAAAATCAAAATCAAAATCTGCATCATCTTCAAAGTCAATTCTCCTCCCCTTAGTCTCAGCATCTGTTTTCCTCCCCTGTTTGGGAGAATTTCCCAAATCTTTACCAAAGTCATTTGAGTCGCCATCATGAGGTGAGGATGGGGATGAGATCACAATCTTTGCAGTTCTTTTCTTCTGCTTCAACCCCTGCATTTCTTCCTTTAAGGTTTGAATCTCTGCTTGTAGACTTTTAAGTTCTTTGGCATGCTTCTCCTTTGTCTGTGCCAAATCACTCTCCAAAGGTTCAACATGTTTTGACAACTTGGTACATAGTTCCATCAATTCCATTGGTTGCCCACTGCCCTCAACACTTCCAACTGTGTTACCTATTGGGAGAGGTGAATCATGGGGCATTGGTTCAGTCTCTTCCCTAGTTGGACTAGGTTGAAGCCTGGAACTACCACTGCTTGTTCCTTGACCTAAAGGATCTAGAACATGCAATGTTGTGATGAGAGGAGTTGGCTATTTTTGCCTCCTCTCATATGTGTGAGTAACTGGTGGGGTGTAATGAATAAGTGGAACTGTGATTGTGGGTGTATGTTGGGGTAAAACTGGGATTGCTGCACCTTCACCCTGTACCTTATGTGAGTGGTATTGAGAAAATCCACAATCTGATGAAAAACAGGGCCACTCTTTTCGTTTGACTTCTGCAAGTAGGCCACTTGGTTGTGCTCATCTACAAAGTATAATTATGCCATAGTATATCTTTTGAGAAAAGTATGATTGTGAGAGTAGGAATTGAATGTAGAATTCGGCTATTGAGAGAAAAGTATTTATACTATTAGGGTTTGAGAATTTTGCGCAAGAAAGATTATCTTTGAAAAAGATTTATCTTAAAGAAAAGAATAAATTAAAATTAAGTAAGTAGATAATCTTCTAAAATTCACCCTATAAGTATGGACAAAACGGTTTACTCTCAACGGCTAGATAAAAATTTAGTTACTGACACAACAGTTGTAACGGCTAGTTCAACAGTGGTAAAAATTACACTGGCAGTGGTAACTGTGAACTAGCAGTGGGAACTTTTCACAAAAATTTTCAAGAGCAGTGGTAAAATAAAACATATGTAAATTGAACTGCTCTCTTCATAGTTTTTAGCAAACTACCAACTATCAACGGATTTGATATGTCTTTACCATGAGCCGTTTGCTATGGACTAGCCAACTCTTAATCACTTGGAATATGGTGAGTTGATAACCATATAGTTTTTGGTAAACTATCAACCATAAATGGATTTGTTAAGTCTTTACCAGTAGCCGTTTGCTCTTGACTAGTTGATTCTTATGTGGATTAGACATGATGAATCAATAACCATTTGTTGTGTGTCTCAGTTACACACCTTTTATGATCAACTCCCAGCAAAAATTGGTTAAAAACCTGCACTTGTTAGTATAAACCAAATAATATGCATAACCAAAGTGTTTTTAACCAAAGTTACTTTTTAACCAAGCCACTGTTCATAAATAACTCACCAAAGTCAACCCGATATAGTAAATAATATCCATATTTATTACTCAACCTACCAAAACAGGTAAGAGAAAATATCTCTCTTAATTATCCCTTGAGATTGACTTTGCCTATGTAAAGGGGCTCGTATCATCAATAATGTTCACCAAACACTTTCTATATCATCACCAAATCCTAAAAATCACCATGAGCAACCTTCCAAACATTGTGTACATCTCCTCTGATTCTTATTCAGAGGAAGAAATCCACATGTCTTCTGATTCATCTTCAGAGGCATCAGGGTGGGCAAATTACTTTCCACCTTGTGCTTCAAGCTCTACATCAAAGAAGCCAAAGGAGAAGGCTGCAGAACCTGCTCCATCACTTGAATTTTACTCCAGCTCCTCGGATGATGATGAGACTTACACCCTTTCCAAGGAGTTGCCAAGGGCTTTGACACATGCTCTAGGATCAGCTTTTTCAAATATGAAGAAAATTTCTGTTCCAAAGAAGCCTGCAAGACTCCCAAAGCAATTATAAGGGAAAAGGCAAAAAGCCTATGGAGTAGTTGATGTAGGGTGTAGGTTGTTAGGATTTTATGATTTGTGTTTTGATAATGGATGTATTTACTCTCTTTCTATGTAATGAAACTTTTCTTTTGGTTGAATTTATGAGGTTTCAGTGTTTTTCCTTTTCCACTGTGAGAGCAAAATTTACCACTGTTTGCACTATAGTTTCCACTGTTGTCTTTATCCGCTGCATAAAAGTTAGTGGACAACGATATACAAACATATACAACAATTTTAGTACCAAAAACCTCCCCTCAACACTAAAAACCATTAGACATCAAAATTTTATGGATTAAGCATTCCAATACCTGTTACCAAGTACTGAAACCTTCCCACATCAAGCCCTTTTGTTAATAAATCAGCATATAGTTGTCATCAGTATGTATTTTAACAACTTGAATTAGCTTTTTCTCATAACAATCTCTTATAAAGTGATGTCTAATTTTAATATGTTTAGTCTTAGTGTGTTGAACAGGATTTTTAATTATGCATATGGTACTACTATTGTCAATATAAATGATGTTATTCATAAAGATGTACCCATAGTCCAAAAGTTGGTTTTGAAGCCATAGAACTTGAGCACAGCAGCTTGCAGCAGCCACATACTCTGCCTCAGTTGATGAAGTTGTCACCATTGTTTGTTTCTTGCACTGCCATGACACCAATCTACATCCAAGAAATTGGCATCCCCCTGTTGTAGATTTTCTATCCAAACTAGCTCCAGCATAATCACTATCTGAGTAGGTACCAACTCCATAGGAGATTCCTTAGGATACTGATGTGTGCTATTTTACACATACTTTTGACCTTAGTTTAAGTATGTAAAAGACCAAAAACTAACGTGAAACGCCAAAGATATAGTGTTTTTGTGTTTGTGACTGTGCAGGAAAGGATATTGCATAAATGGCATGAAAACCAACCAAAAAGCCCTAAACGAGCACGAGATTTGGAAAAGAGTCAAGAAGCCGAGTCAACGATGAAATTTGCTTAAGTAAAGCCCGTGACGATGTTTTCATTACTTAAAAGCTCATGAATATGAAAGAGACACGTAATCGAAGATTAAAGATGATTATCATATATAAGCTTCCCAAATTCGAGCAAGTGATCACTTTTATATCATTGAAGACTTTTTGAAGACTCGTCAACATATTTCCTCAAGATTACAAGGACTAAAGTTTACTTTTTAGAAGTCGTTTAGTAGTGTAATAGAAGTTTATGTGTCATTTCATAAACAATATGAGTTGAGGGGGCTAGATGTAAAAGGAATCCACCATGGATCCCTTAAATACCACCCTTAAGCTTCATTTTGAAGCTAGTCTTCATTTTTATTTTAGTCTTTAATTTCCTTTTAATTTTATGTCATTTATTTTCTTGTCATTTATTTTAATGTAAGTTTTATTTTAATGCACTTTTAATTTTCATGTCTTAATTTACTTATTGTCATTTAATCTTTATTGTCTTAATCTTTACAAGTTCTTTCTTAATCTTTACAAGCTTTTATAAATTTTCTTGTCACCTTTGCATGTTTTTTATTTGAGTCGCATAAAATAGCTTATGGGTTAGGGCTTGCAAAATAAGTCGTGGCTTATTTGCTTATTTTTAAGCTTATTTCAGTGTCTAAACGTATTTTTATTAAGTTTTAATAAGTTTTATTTACTTTTTATAAAATTTTCTCACGTTAAAAAGTCCAAGTATTTTCTTAGGGTTTAGCGAGTTGCAAGATTTTTTCTAGCGAGTATTGATTTTGTGATGTGTAGGCTAGCGAGTTTGAACCTAGTCCAGCGAGTATGAAATTTTAAGACCTAGCGAGTTGGGATCAAAGGACCTAGCGAGTTTGGTCCATGTGCTTAGCGAGTTTGGAGCCTAAGTCCTAGCGAGTTTGGTTTAAACTCCTAGCGAGTTTGTAACCTTTTTAGCGAGTATGCCTTTTAAAAGTATAGCTAGTATGGTCTTGTTGTTTTAAGTTTTTGAGTCGTGTTGAGTCGAGTCTTGTTTTCTTATCTTCATTTCTTATTTCTTTCTCAAGTCGAGTTAGACTTTCTTTTCACCTCATCGTTCTTCGAGTGAGGTTTTCTTATATTATTTTCTAAACGTTACTCCGTCGAATTTTCTTTTAAACCTTTTAACTTAGTTTATTTTCTTTTTAACGTTTTCTTTTCTTTTCTTTCATTTACTAAAACTAAAATCCAAAAACATTTTACGTTCTTGTTTAATTTTTCTTTCTTTTATTTCTTTTAATCTTTCTTTCTATCTTTTATTTCTTTTAATGTCTAAGTTTTCTTTTCTTGTTTATTTTTAGTTTTCTTAAACATGTTTTACTTTTATTAAGTCTTACATAAAGTTTCGTAGTGTAACTAAAACACAAATCATCTTTAAACTCATTCATCTCACATAACTCACGGTTTTGAATGACGATATCCATTCAACCCTCGTTGGGACTACGACCCGTGGTTTACAAGCTTCACCGCTTAGTTTACCGCGATCAAGTTTTTGGCGCCGCTGCCGGGGAGCGGTTGATAAGATTAAGTTGTTTGATCGTTCGAGACTTGTGATTTGAAGACCCTTCTTTTAGAATTTAACGCTTTTTCTTAAAAACAAAAACAACAAAAAATTTATAAAACCTATAAAAACCAAAAATATTTTCTCTTTT
>LBNU01026331.1:22999-51461 GCA_014162995.1 Artemisia annua | reverse complement strand
GATAGTTAGGGAGTAATGAAATCTAAGTAAACACTACTCTCCCACCATTGTTTGTCTCAAAACCAAAAAAATACAAAAATATAAGTAGTTTAAAAGTAGATAACTTGGGTTAGTTGATTAGCAACTAATTCCGCCCTCTCCTCCAAAACCAGAGATTTTACTTGCTTTCATAAAAACATAAAAATACAAAATGAATCTTCCTCCACCCTTAGACCTAGATTAGAGTAGCCTTTAGCCTAACGAACACTATTCCCTGTGAGAGAACGATCAATCCCCCGGTACTTGCCACTACACTATACTACATCGGTCAGGTACACTGCCTGGTGGGGATTGTAAGCCTCTTGAGATCCCTTGAGAGGTAAAACAAAGTGCGTAAGCAATCCCTACGCATCAGAAAGTATGCACCGTGACACGAGAGATTTATAGTGGTTCGGCCACAAGGTCTCATTCCTTGTCCCTACTCCACTCCCCGAGCACCTAACTCGGGAGTTTTCTTCAATACGTCAACAAGCTCCCTTATGGCGGAGAAAACCTTTACACAACACAACGTTGCTTATATGTTTAACGACACTAAGCTAGATGTCGATCACAACACACCACGAATATATCACAACACACCACGTCACAACTTGATCTTCACACCACGACTTGAGCTTCACACCACGACTTGTGCTTCACACCACGCCTTTGTCTTCACAACACGACTTGATCACACCTTCTTCTTCTTCTACACAACACTACTACACTTCTATACACAACTTACTTACACACACTATAACTATACACTAGTTATTCACAAGTATACACAATATATATACACACACAACACTTCTTGATCTTGGATGAGAAAGGAGTGTTCTTCTTTTGCACTTTGGAAGAGAATGGATGATGAGGGATTAATCACTTGAAACAAGTATTAAGAAATGTAATGATCAAAGGGATTTAGAAAGAGTTTGGAGAGGTTTGGATCTGAAAAATTTCGTGCAAAAGGTGAGGAAAAATACCAGGTTTGAGGTGGTATTTATAGGCAAAAGATTCTGACAGAGGAGCGTGGCCGGTCACCTTAATTAGTGGCCGGTCACCTTAATTATTAAGGTGACCGCCCTTATAATTAAGGGGGCCGGCCATCTGATCCGACCTGAATCTTTTGTCTTTTGTGGGGAAAATTTATTTGGAGAAAAACTAACTAATTTTGGTTAAAAATTTGAATTCTAGTTGTTAGAATATTTAAAACACTTTTCTTTATTTCCAAAAATGTTTTTATAAAATATATAATTAGTTTTTATAATTAAATAAATTTTATGGTATTTAATTAAATTCCCCTTTGATCACTAGATATAATAATCACTTGTTTATTCATACCTTAAGTGATTATGTTTGGATTAGGTGATATAAACTCATTTAATCACTTGTTTTCGTATTAACTTTACGTTTAATGTTTTTACGTTTTGTGATCATCAAAACAAAGAGATATTGAGAAATATAAATAGCATTTTTATATCAACACATTGTGATTTTTATCCTTCAGTTTGGAAAGTAGAGTTTTCCATTTTAAGACACATATCAGATGATTTTAGTTATTTACCCTTTAGTTTGAAAAGTAGAGTTTTCCATTTTAAGACATGTTGAATGATTTTAGTTATTTTACCCTTTAGTTTGAAAAGTAGAGCTTTCCATATTTAGACATGTTTGATTAATTTTGAAATAAAGTGGTAATCATCTTAACTACATTATAATGCATTTACGTCATTCCTAAAAAGGAAGTCTTAAAAAATTAGAGTTAATTGCATTTTAGGT
The DNA here is from genome assembly GCA_014162995.1 of Artemisia annua. Taxonomy (NCBI): domain Eukaryota; kingdom Viridiplantae; phylum Streptophyta; class Magnoliopsida; order Asterales; family Asteraceae; genus Artemisia; species Artemisia annua. The sequence continues at coordinate 49,664 of LBNU01026331.1, read as the reverse complement.
CCCTGTGGTATGGCCAAATTGTAAGTTTGGTCCCCAAAAATTTGAAAGTGCAGCGATAGTCCCCATTTTGAAGTTTGGGTTGCATTTTTGGTCCCTGATAAATATGAAATGACCAAACTACCCTTGTCTTTTCTGAAGAAGATAAAGGGTATTTTAATCATTTAACTTTATCCAAGGACCAATAATGCAATCCAAACTTCAAAATGAGGACTATCACTGCACTTTCAATGTTTTTGGGACCAAACTTGCAATTTGGCCATACCTCAAGGACCAAAATGCAATTAACTCAACAAATTAAGACAAAAGTTATTTCTTTAATTGAAAGGATTTCAAACTAGCACATACATATGAATAGGAGTTACATTACATTACAGGGCGGAGCTTCCGTAAGCACATAAGAACACACGATCACCATATCGCAAGATAAGAACCACACCATAAGAACGTCCAGTCTCATGTCATTCACATAGCAGTCATAGGCACATAGCATTGTCCAAAAACATAAAAGTTTCGCACAATGATGAAAACGGTTCAAAACTTATTTGGGTATAATTTTCCCCAACGGAAAAGAGTTAAAAAGTGGGGCTACGAAAACTCACCTCAACAAGATGATAGTAGCTGAACTAGATGATCTCTAAGTAAATGCGCAATGGTAGCTGGCCATGACCTAGCAATAAGTTAATCTTAGTGTTGTGTTCTATGATAATGACTTGTTGTACAATGTTTGATTTGTTGCTTTTGAAAATGTCATACTTAGTATTATGGTTGTGTGGTGATAAGTAATTGACTCGACAAGTTTGAAATCCAGGCATGATGTACGATATAGGAATATGAGAACGTATGATTTTAAGAATACAAATTTACACTTCGGAGTCGAATTCGTAAAAGGGAATAAACGAAGAGCTTGACAATAAGAATACGTCTTAATCAGATGATTTTGAAGTATATACATACACAAGAGAGCTCAGTATTCCGAGAATAATGATTGAGTATAAGAAAATTAGTAGAGCGTTAAAATAATAATACATATTAATTTGTAAATAAGTCATTCAAATATTTCCTAAGTGTGGGACTTTTTATAAAATTGTGACATGACCCGTTTGTTTGTAACAACTTCCCAAGGGTTCCAACCTCGTTTTCCCATGTTCCCTTTTTAACTTGCCATATTTTCCCTCAAAATGACAAAAGTCCATATTTACGAATCGTCTTTTCCAACACGTCGTTGAAACCATCTTAACCATTCTATACTTATGCATGTATAAAAAACTAATTTGAATCCGGTTTTAGACACGTATGTTTGTTAATATTCCAATCATTAGGCCTTTAGAGCATACGCAACGTTAACATGATTCATGCGTTAAGGCCATATTAACGCGCGTTACCATCGAGTTAACCATTGTACGGTTTTGCGTTAAGGCCACGTTAATGTGGCGAGTTAAGTGGCTAACGCCACGTAAAGTGAGTTGTGTCTTTTTTTTTTTTTTTTTACCCCCCTCCAACAGACACATATTATAGCCTTTATTAAAAAAAAAAAAAAAAAAAAAAAAAAAAAAATCAAAATCATTTACCCCACCACTATAAATACCAACTTAAACACATACTCCCTCCGTCCCATAAAAAACTGTCCAGGTTTGACTTTTCAAATCAAACTGCGCTTCATTGACTTTTATTCTAGATTTTGCGGTATTATATAAATACTTAGCAAAATATATGAATGTATTGAGTTTGAAGTGTATTTTTTCATGGTATTATTTTTCATCAAATATTATATAACACATAACAAATATTTAAGGTCAAAGTAAACCACTTTGACCTCTAAAAGTCAAAACTGGACAGTTTTTATGGGACGGAGGGAGTAATTTTTTGTTCACCACATCCACTACTAATTCTCAGACTCTTATACTCCTCTATAAGGAAAAAAAAAAAAAAAAAAAAAAAAAAAAACCTTCTCATTGCATAATAGATCCAAATCAAAATAACGAATTAGCTCGGAGCTTCAGACATGATGACGAAGAAGATATACAGTTTATGATGGCCGCGTTAGAGTATCAGCAACCTTAGAACAAGAAGCTGCTTATCTAGTGCTCGTACCCACAGTATTTCGGGTTAACGTGAGCTTTTGAAGAAGTTTGCAAAAAGGCTATTTCTCAAGTTGTAAGTGGTTTATTAAAGAACTGTAGTTACTTAGGTTGAATAGAAAATAGTTGGTTTTTTTTTTTTTTTTTTTTTTTTTTGAGTTAAGGTTAAAATGTTAAAGCTGATGTGTCGATGACGTGGCACTGTGTTAAGTTTTAACACAAGTTACCATTGTCTCTGCTCTTACGGTCTTAAACATGTATATACACTTCTATACAGTATGAAGTGGGCTTTGTGCAAAAAAAGAGGGCCAAATCTGGGCCTAGGGTTGAGGTACTAAACACCCCGACCGTCCAAGAAAGACAGACAGACAGTTGCAACATGATGTTATCATCCATGTGCAGGTAAAATTAATATTACTTACTATTTGTCATACATATTCATGGGTTATAATTAAAGTGAAAGTTATTGATATACCTCGATTGACTTTTTTTGTGTGTGTGTGTGTGTGTGTGTGTGTTATTTGCCCAATTATTATGAAAGAAATGAATTCATATCATAGCTAAATGATTATATGCTGAAACTTAATTCAAACACTTGTAAGTCATTTCATCAATTTTCTTAATAATTCGATTCTAGGGTTCATAAAGTAAAAAAATTGGGGATTTTCAATTTTTCTTGTAATAACACTAAATGTTGCTGCTTTGTTACCTAGTCTCTTTTTTAATCTTTAAAATCAATGTTTTCCTGCTCCACATTCTAGTCGAAAGAAAAATAATCTAAAGGTATATAATACAACTTTTGCACTTTCGCTAATTGTGTTTCCCAGCTTCTCCTTGTTTTTGCACTTTCGCTTTATCCAACTTTAAGAGACAAAAAAAGCTAGTACATAAATGTTAATTGTCCATCTTTCAGGTTGATTAATTATACCCTAATTGCAGTTTTAACTGTCCTGTGGCATAATTATTAATGTAACTGGATACAAACTGAGTCTATTACAACTAGCTAAGTCAACAATAGGTTAATGATTAACTTAGAAGACCCTTGTGCGGAAACTTTAGTCACAGCTTCTTAAATCCTTAGAAGATTCAGTTGGCTTCCAAGCTTTTAGTTTTGGCGATAATCTTATAGTTACTCATATTAGATAAATTGGACTTTTCCCATCATCAGTATTGCTTGAATTTCGTAATTTTAAACAACGCTGTTACTTTTCTAACAAACATTATTATTGTTTAGTAACTGATTCGCTGTTACTTTTTTGTGAGAAACTCTCTAGGTGGTGGCAACCATAATAATAATAATAAACCCTTCGGTTTTGTAGTTTTATTCTTCTTCTCTTTTGTTTCACATGTACGGCAAGAAAGAAAAACAAGTAGCCAAAAGTTGTTTTTGTTCTTCTCCTTTTCTATTTTTACGTATTTAGTTGCAGCTGTAACAAGTTCTGCACATGCTGTCCGTTTACCCTAATTAATTGGATCAATCACTGCTTCAAAATTTTAAAATAGTTTAAATCTCTGATTGATTGATTGATTGATTGTAGGAGATTTACAAGATGGACTAGTGCCAAAAACATCTCCCACATAAATAGGATTTCCAATACTCAATCACATCAACAACAAAGGGAGATCAGAATCTACAGGCCACGAGTTTCTTATTACCTTGATGATAACATGGTGAGTAAGCTGAAAGAAAGGCAGCGAGCGAAGAAAGAGGTAGTATTAAGTAAAGCGGAACTTGATCTAATCCACAGTGGAGATGATATCATGATAAGTAAGGTGAGAGAATGGCAGCGAGCGAACATACCAATAGTATTATGTAAAGAGGAATTTGAGGGGTGTACTCCTGAACGCTATATTGACTCAGCATTCCGCTCATCGAGAACCAATGAAGTCTATTTGTTCTTCAAGAATGAGTATCTTGTGTTGAATTATGCTCCTGGAACAACGAATGCTCGAGTGGTCGATGGCCCTCATTACATACATAATGGTTTTCACTCCCTTTTGGCTACCGAATTTGCTGACCATGGAATAGACGCTGCTTTTGGTTGTCATGGTGGTCATGATGAATCATTTATCTTTTCCATAGATACCTGCGCAAAAATAAATTATGGGACTAAAAGTGCCAAGATTCTTGAAGGTCCCGAGTCAATCGGCAAGATGTTTCCTTTCTTCAAAGGTACAAAGTTTGGATCAACGGTGGATGCTGCTTTTGAATCATCAGTTCCTAATCAAGCATACATCTTCAACGGCGGAGAATATGCCCTCATTGACTATATTCAACGAAAACTCATTCATATACGTCCTATAGTAGACGGGTTTAATTGCTTACAGAACACTATTTTCGATAGCGACATAGGAGCTGCGTTTGCGTCACATAACTCTCAGGAGGCTTACCTGTTCAAAGGAAACTCATATGTGATTTTGCACTTTACTCCTGGCCAAACCAAAGACTACATAATTAGCGGTCCCAAGGAAATTGTACCTGAGAACTGGCCTTCTTTGGTGAACATCCTGCCTCGATCTAGTGGTGTATCTGGCAACCCTGAGTACACAGGACCTCTCCCTGATTATGACCCAAATTTCTTCTTTCGTATATGTGGTGGCTATTATTAATGTAATTTGTATTAAACTATTCCCTCTTGTTTCTATTTTATATATATGTGATCAAACTGATGATGCATTTCAACTCAGGTTTTTACAAGTTGGTTCTAAACTCTAGTACAAAAATGCTCATTTGTGTCGCCTTATTAGTGACAGTTGTTTAATAGGGTGATGCTAAAACATAAATTTACATATCATTTGTGGCATCTCCTTTGAAAGACCTAGTATAAGTTATTTGTAACTATGTGAGGAGCTGCAGCATATCATCTCTGAATTTGAGTCCCATTCGTCAGCATTTTTCCTGAAACTAAATACAAGATCAAAATCACCAAATAGTCATGAAACCTGGAAAAATCAGTCTACTTTTAAGTAATTCACTAAATTTTTTGAAAGTATTGTACTTTCAGATTGAGGCTTGTGTAAACTTGATTTGATCATTAATACATTAGACAGCTAGTGCAATGGTGCACCAATAATCGTTATTGGCACCTCTAGCATCCATCGACCAAGCAGCCGTTGCCCATGAGAAATTCAGAAAAGCATGGGATTCACTTCAAACGGGAAAAGCCTCAAACAACACAAACATGGTTGCTAAAGCGTTAGCCAAAGTTTATTATAAGGAAATAATTTTATAGGGCTCTGCGTATTGCTTAGGACAATAGCGGTTGTTGTTAGCCAGTTGTTACTATATGCTTTCGTTAAATATAGCTGTGCAAAATAAATTATGCACCCGAAACTACAAATGATAAGATTCTTGAAGGTCCTAAGTTAATCGACGAGATGTTTCCTTTCTTCAAAGGTACAAAGTTTAAATCAATGGTGGATAATTTGAATCATTAGTTGCTAATCAAGTTTACATCTTCTAAGGTGGAGAATATGCCCTCGTTGACTATATTCGACGAAATTGCCATACGTCCTATAGCAGACGGTTATAATTGCTTAAAGAACACTATTTTCGGTAGCGACATAGGAGGTGCCTTTGCGTCACATAACTCTCAGGAGGCTTACCTGTTCAAAGGAAACTCATATGTGATTTTGCACTTTAATCCTGGCCAAACCAAAGACTACATAATTAGCGGTCCCATGGAAATTGTACCTAAGAACTGGCCTTCTTAGGTGAACATCCTGCCTCGATAAATTTAACTCAAATCTATGATCTAGAAAACACGTACACATGTAAACATGTTCTTCCATTTAAGTTATAAGTCATATTAGCTAGAAAATCATAGTTTTAATATGTAGAAAAAACAGGAAAGTTGGAATGAGAATCGATAAAAAGAGTGGTCTAAAGAGACGAAGTTGTTGAAGATTGTTACGATTCTGTTCACACGTCAAACTCGAAAATCAAAATGGAACACTCCTTTTTTAATACATAATGATAATTCTGGTTCTTGTATGCAGGGACGGAGCCAAGTGTGGCATTGGGTATGCCATGGCCCACCCTAAACATAAGTTAGCTACCAATACATGCATATATTATCTAGTGTATTATACTTACTAAATAGTTTATGCCCACTCTAATATAAAAGATTTGACACATCCTAAACACTTAGATGTGGACCTAATACTTTTCTTTATTTTTACTTTGCAAAAAACTTTTACTACGTAGTTTAGATTAGGTTTAGATGATTTTAATGGTAACTTTTTACCGGAAAACTTCTTAAATCTATACATTTATTTTTTTTTATATTTGATTTGGCCCACCCGAATGAGAAATCCTGGCTCCGTCACTGCTTGTATGGAAAAATATCTCTACGTATCGTAGTAAAAGTTAACATTTACTAAACTATTTTGCAGATGAAATCGAACACTACTCGTTAATTCATATCTAACTAAAGATTGAATATTCGAATTATCGAATACAAGGATAAAACCAAAAGAAAAAAAATAAAAAAAAAAAAAAAAGTAAAAAAAAAAAACTTTTAAAAAAAAAAAAAAAAAAAAAAAACAAAAAAAACAAAAAAAAAGTTGGGGTGGGGGGCTTTTTAATCGTTGTTTAAGTAATAATCAGTCAACAACGGTCAACGGTTGTCAAATTTGCAAAAAAACTGTAAATCTCGCCGGAAATACCCAAAACTCGCTGTAAACATGTTTAATCACTTTTAGTCGTTGTTTATATCTATTACAAGTTGTTTTTTAAGAAAAATCTTGCCGAAAATACCAAACACTCGTTAAAATACCTAAAACTCGTTGAAAATGCCATCCGATTAATCGCCGCCTAGACCAGTTACAAGCTACAAGGGGGTCGACCGACCGACTAATGAATCATAAATTTTGTAACCTTGAGATAAAGAATTTGTTTTAAATATAGCAATGTACTTTCCTTCATATATTATCTGAATCTTATCTGAGTACATGGTTTCAAAAACTGTTTTGTTTAAATTTAATGCTATAAAGTACAAACTTTCAACAAGTGTTTCAATATGGATACTTTGATTACATGTCATACTCGCACATGTCATTGTTTTTAAATGACATTCATCAAAATGTACACATATTGAATCACTTTTTAAAAGAAAAAAAACATCGAACCATGTTGATAAGTTAGAAGATTGGCCAAAGTGGAACAAAATGAAAGGGAAGTCTTTGATTGTTTTTCAACTTTAAAAATTCAAAATTCGTGTGTTGTGGGTCATAATCTTGCTTCAAAATGCGATTATATTTTAACGAATCACATATGATTTTTAAAAATCACATGTGACTTTTTTGGGCAGAAATTTTGAAAAAAAAAAAGTTCGTCGAAAGTTGATAACAATGCATATCAATAGAAAGATAATTTAATTCTTATCACGATGGTAAGATTTTATTCGCGTAACGATTAACCGTGTGCGAGATATTTAATTTTAAAAAAATTTGTGAAAGCTTATTTTTTTATTTTGATAAAAAAAAATGAATGGCTAGGTTTGGTTCATAGCCAAGATGTCTAACTCTTCTATACCTCTTCTTAAAGTGTGAACTGAAATGCAATTCTTTGTCACGATCAATGCAGGTGCGCCATGTCGCTTGAATAATCTTCTGCCGATCTTCCAAGCAAGTCATCCTAGTCAATACTCCACTCGTGTTGTCCTTCCTCCTGTGCGTGGAAATCTCCAATGTAGTCACCACCGTCTTCATGCCATCCCGTCCAGCTCCTGCTTCGAAACTCTATACATGTTAGTACAACTAAGATGAATAGAGTTGATAGAACTGTGTGCTTCACTTCAAGCTGCTTCCTTCCATCTTCTAATATTGCTAATCTTCCACCGTCTTGCTCCTGAGCTTCTTTATGTCTGCCACCATTTGTGCGTCGAATTTTTCATCTCTTATGGTGCTAGATGTATAGATGCATGACCAGAAATCCTTCCGTGTTGTATAAAAACCTAACTAAATCTCCTTCTTCCTGGGATAAGCAAAATCTCTCATCAGCTTCTCAAACTTCTTCTCTCATTCATCATCCCACAAAAATTACTCTTCGAAAATATCACAGGGGCTTCTTCTGACGTAGAAATGTGAACACCAAAAACGAAGATGATCCTCGTGTTTCTCCTTCATCTCTGAACACACTAATATGTCATACTATTACAAGTTGCCCAAGTATTCATGAAAGACACGATTATCAATTTCATAGGAACAGTCGGAGTAGTAACCAATATAATTGTTATCACAACACTCATAAAGATCATACGAACACGAAAAGAAATTCTAGGAATATCTCGCTCTTCACACAAAACATGACATGATTCATCTTCCAGAATCAAATCCACCACTTCATGCCATCATCATTCTTTTCCACGAATACAACAGAAACACATCAAGGATAAACGACGAACATTCCAATCAATCCAAGTAACTCTTGAGGCGAATTTCATCAAACGAAGTATCTTCACAACCGCAAGGGATTAACGCACGAGTTTTTAAAACAAAGGTGATCATAATCGATTATCAGGTTGGGAACCATGGTGCAGAATTTGAGTTTCACAAATCGACAAAGATGACAAATATAATATGGCAGTTTGTTAGCGTCACAATGCTTAGTCAACAACCCATATCTAGAATAATATCGAATCGAATATTCCTGGTATGTGTTAATTTACACATACCTTTATACCTAAATTACGGACCAAAACGACAAAAAACCAGACCATAACTGCGAAATGTACATTGTTTTTGTGTTTATGCATGTGCAGGTACGGATATAAGAAGAATGGACAAAAACAAGTCAAAACCGGCAAAACGGGCACGAGATTGAAAAAAGGATCGACAGCCGAGGTCGGGGAAGGATTTCTTGATTATTGTTCACAAATATGCTCAACTTGCCAAATTATACCTTGAAGTATCATCACTTGTCAAAGAAGCTCTTGGAATAATATTTGAAGAAAGGCAGAATTTATCCTTGGGAGTTCAGATTTTACACTAATGGTCCTTGTAATTTTACTAAACCTAAATCACTAAATAACACTAGAAACCAAACCAGATTCTCAATAAAAACCCAAAGCAAACCCAAGCCCAATTATCTTTTACTCAAAACAAACCCAATCCCTCCTAAACCATACCCAGCCCATTCATCCTTTCCATCAAAACCCGACCCATTCTCTTTATAACCCACACTAGTCAAACCACAGTCAAAATAATATATTAAAAAAGGAAAATAATTTAGAGACCTAATTATGTGACTACTTTTGTGGCTAAATGGATGTGTCAATTGTTTAGTGGGTTGTGAAATTGTGGGTCTATGTGCTGTCACCAATAGAATGTTGCCATGTAGGTTTAGGCATAAATACCCAACTCCACCCGGTTTTCCCTTTCTTCTTCCCTTTCCTGGCCTAAAATCCCGTACATACCCCTCCCCAACTTGGTACTTGGAATCTTGAGGCTGACAAGGACGTAAGAGTGGCACGGATTGCCAAGCTGTACAAAGGGAGTGATTTGATTGGACAAGACACCTCATGAGATTGATCCAAGGGCTGAGCTTCTATTTGGTGACAAGATGGATGATCAAGGGCTGCGATTTGTTGATAATAAGCCTTTGGAAGCCCGAAGAGATCCTGCTCAGGCTATAAAAAGCCCTCCTCTCTCACCATTTGAGCTGGTTAGAAAGTTAGGAGTAGAATAGCTTAGGGTAGTTTTAGCATATGTAGCTTAATTCAGGTGTTTTTAGCTTATTGTTGTTTAAAAGCTTTTCATTCTGTAATTCCATTTCTCAGCTTTGCACTCTTTAAGAATTTTAATGAAATCGAGTTTTTCCTTAAATTCTGTCCAAATAGTTTTAAGCTTTCCTTATGTTTTACGTATCATTCAATAAGCTCTTTTGTTATCTCATAAGCTCATGTAAGCTAGTTGATAGCCTATTGTGAGCTTATTGGTTTTTAAGTACTGTTTAATTCCTCAAATTCCTAAAGTCAACATAAAAGTCAACATAAGCTCAAGATGGGTGATTTACTGATTCAGAAGTATTCATGTGGTTAATTCCAGTCTGAATAAGACTATAGATAAGCTCAGGATTTGTTTTTCCTTCTTGACTGAAGGTATGTTCACTTAGATCTCATCTTAATTTCTATTTTAGCTTATCACTGTTCTGCTTATTATAGTGCTTAACTGTTGTTAGTTTTAGTTTGCATCTGCTTAATATAGTATAAGTAGTATAGACGTATAGTTGCATCATTGTTTTGGCCTCATATCACTAATAATTGCATAAATTAAAAAACAGTTAGTATGATAAGGGAGTGTTTGGTATTGGCGTAAATTCTGAGTTCTGGTCATTTTGGCTCATTAATTCAATTTGATTAAGCTTTACCTTAGTTAATTTAGTAGTTTAAAATTCAATTTTAGCATAATTTCATAATTTCTTAGTTTTGTGTTGTTTTTCCAAATTTCATGTTTTAAATCTTTTTCACACAGCTTATATTTGATCTGTAAAACTTAGGTGTTAATAGTTGTAGTTGTTGCGCCAAAATGACTCAACATGCATGTCTAGAATCTGGTAGTTATACCTTGGTAGTCAAATTTTCACTTTTAACCCATTTTCACCCATTAGAGTGGACTGCACCAGCAGCCCTTGCTGTCTCAGCATTGCATTTTTAAATCCATTTTCTAGTTTAATTACTTGTCCAAAATCCAAACAAAATGCTTTTTCATAATCTCTAGTAGCTTATCTTTAACTATTTCAAGCTTTTACACTCAAGCGTAATAATTTACTAGCTTTTACTTTAGCTTAGTAATGCGTATTTGACTGTTTTTTTTACTGATGCATGTTCGTTCTAACTAGCTTTTCTCAGCCACTTTTCTACCCCTTCTTCATCTTAGTTTTGCCTCACTTTGCTTCCTTAGATAGCTTATAGTATATGCTTCTGATTTCTGTGTTTGCCTTTCAATTTGGAGCTTATTACTCAGCTTAATTTGGACAGCTTATAATAGCTCCCTAGACCTGTTTTAGCATCAGTTTCCATTTTACCTTTGGTGCTTGATTCTTGCTTTTAGGCTTAATTAGGACTGATTTTTGGATTCCTTTATGCTTATTTAGTTTCCCTCAGTAGCTTTAGCTTTATATTCCCTTGTAGTCAGCTTATGGTAGCTTTTAGCTTTTAGGATTTCCAATAATCCCTTTTATTAGCTTTAGAATATAATGCTGTCCTTTTACCTCTGCACCTGCTTATTCACTTAGTTTTATAAAAGCTTTTGTTTTCAAAAAATGCTTATTTTTAAGTGTTTCATTAGTTTGTTAAATAAAATTTCAAAAATAAAAATGTTTAGCAAAATGAGGTGCCAGGATTCGAAACTGGTACCTCCTGAAAACCAACACCCTCACAAGTCACCCCAACACACCTTAACAACTGATCTAGCTACTTAATTCGTTATATGTTAGTTTTATTTTTGTTTTATAGTTTTCTTCTCTTCTTTTTATTAGCTTATTAAAAATGTTTCAGCTTTTACTTGGCTTTTCTAAATAGCTTTTCAAGTTTTCTTATTTTTTCCCAAATTTCTTATATAGTAATAGACTTTTCCTAAAGTTTTTATAATTTTTGCATCTCATTTGCTATTTTTTTCTAGATTTAATTTATTTACTATAGTTTTAAAATCATAATAAATAAATAAAAAGTTCAAAAAATATTTTTCTTTTTCCTAAAATTTTCTTTTATCGTTTAGAACGTAGAAAAACTATTTTCATGTCCGTAGGATTAGTAATGCTTTGATTTCACTTTTAGCTTTGTGCTCGTACGTAATTTTTAAATATCTCACGCGTTTTTAGAATAGATTGCGTTATAGGTATAATATAGCTTTGTGTTTGCATTTTAAGTGCTTTATTTTATGCTTTCTAGTATAATTTTACTTTTCGTAGTTGAAATTTCCCATCATATCTCACTATTCTCACATTCACTTCACGAATCACACAACGGAATCATAATTCCATTCACGCCTTCGTTGGGACACGACCCAGGGAAACAATTTCACGAGTATTTCTTCGGAAAAATCATTACACTATAATCGACAAATCAATTCCCAACGTAAACAGATTAGCAAAACAAAAATTCATCTTCAAATATTCCAGAACGCATCAAACAAATCGGATACTCATGATGGAAGGTCACAAGATTATCAAAGAGATAGAATAGGTAGGACAAAAATCAATAGTGTAGAAAGAACAAAGTAAGAAAGGCCACAGAATGTGTCGAACACATCGGATTCGTACATACGCAAATTCTCTGAACAGATGAAAAGGCATCTAAACGAATGACAACGAATCAAGGATCGAAGTTCAAAAGAAAGTGATAACCTCAGGAAATGAGACCTATAAGGCATTACTACGAAGTCTTAAGGCATTCTAAACTTATGTTGTGAATCATGATAAATCTTCTTAGTCTTCGGAACGAATGATCTTATAAGGCTTACTAAAAAGCAGAGGTATAAATCAGAGTGATGCAGAAGCAAGATAACTGTGACAACCGTGATTTTAGCATATTGGTTTGACTAATAGTCTCGATTCATTTAACTTTGTTTGGTGTGAATTAAGTGTTTATGTGGGGTATATGTGTGAGATATGTATAATATATTTATGATAAGTATGAATGTGGAACTAAATCCCTGTTTTGTGTGAGGTTGTTGTTATGATTTGAGGAGTATTGATTTTGGGTAAGTTCATTTTGATCGCCTTTGTAGTGTAGAAATGACTTGTGTAGTTTTGGTGTTTCGTGGTTTTTGCATAACAAGTCTTTGTTCAAGTGTTTGAACGTTAGTAAGTTACGAGGAGATTGTTTTTATGAGTTATATTTATAAAGAGTGTGAAATTCTATTTTTGGAAACTTTGTTTTGAGAATGATTTTTTTTTCCGGTTTGTCGTAAAATGAAGGTTTATCGCGTAAGACGTTAGGTTTCGTTATAGGAGTGAATAAAATATCAAGAATACAAGGTTTTAAGTGTAATAAATAAATTTAATAAAATAATAATAATAATAAAATATACATATATATGGGGCGGTTGAATTAAGGGAAAACGAGGAAAAAGGAAACCAAATTTGAGCCCAATTACAACACCTAATGATAGGGATTATCCATAAATAATATAATCCCAACACCCCACAAACGTTTTTCTCTGGTTTTTGGTCGTTCAAGAGAGGCAAAGGAAGAAGAAAAAATTAGGGTTTATAATCGTGAAGCAATAATCAAGAATCAAGGTAAAATTCTTAAAACACATGTTTGGTTAATTATTCGAATTCATGTAAGATTAAGTATGATGGATCTAGGGTTTATAATTTTCTGTAAATTAATTAATTAAAACATGTTGGGATCAATTAATGATTATATTATGATGATTGGTGAAGAGAATTGAGCGTAAAACATGCTAGTTAGTGAGTTAGGGTTTGGACAGAAAAATAGTGCTGTAAAGATACGAAGATATTTAATAGATGGAGATGAGTTAGATCACGAATTTTGAATCTAAATTATAGTTCAGAGAAATAGATTTCCAAAACGTCCGACCACGACTGATTTTGAGGTCGGGAAGTTAGTCTTTTGATTTTTACAAGATAAGATGTCAAAGCTGTTAAACTGGGACAGAAATTGGGTAAATGTTTGATAGTGATTTGTGGGTGAAAAAGTGTTATTAAGGTTAGCCCTTCTAGAAAAGTTAATTTTTAGGTTATCTTAGACTCCCATGAAAAGAATTCGCGATAAAAAGTTGTAGAAGTATTTTTATAAAATCAAAACTTTTTGGTGTGCGTTCAGATCCGAATCTGGATAGTTGACAAGTTTTATTTTCTTATGGGTATTTGTGTGTGTTATTAGACCATGGGCTTCTGGGATTAGCTTGTATGCTTATTAGAGACCATGGTTAATTTTTATTGTGAGTTGTTAAGCTTAAATGGTTATTATTTTATGTAGGTGAATGTACCCCAAACTTCTGCGTATTCTGAAATTATAAGTGCAAGGGATTTATTGAGCATTAATGGTTGATGGTGTTTGGTATGGAGTCTAGGAGATCCATGGTGGGTCATATGAACCTTAGACATCCATCATATGAGTATTGCATGGGTTATAGCTTTTAGCTTGGCCATGTGTAACGTGAATTTATTTGTGTTATTTAGATTTGTGATTGTGATTTGTTGGAAGCTGCAGAGTTAAGGTGAGTTCATAGTCGCACTTTTACTTTGTTTTAAACTTGGGATGGGAATGATGCTTGTCTTAAATGATTTGAGTTACTGTGATTGTGTGTGGTCTGAAAGTTTGGACTTATAATGTTATCGTATGTATGCTATATGTGATGGTTATTATGATGTGATGGTTATATGTTTTGTGATGGTTATATGTTTTGATTATCGTGGATTATTGGGAATTATCAGGCATGCATATCAGAGACTTAATTGGGAGGATGCTTATCCTGTNTTGTTTTAAACTTGGGATGGGAATGATGCTTGTCTTAAATGATTTGAGTTACTGTGATTGTGTGTGGTCTGAAAGTTTGGACTTATAATGTTATCGTATGTATGCTATATGTGATGGTTATTATGATGTGATGGTTATATGTTTTGATTATCGTGGATTATTGGGAATTATCAGGCATGCATATCAGAGACTTAATTGGGAGGATGCTTATCCTGTTGCTCGCGCATGCGACCTAATTCATGCTATATTGGAGCGGGGGATACGTTCTGTCCCATTGGTTGCCCTTATCGTGTGTGATTACATGTTAGCTTATATGATAACTATAATTATTCGTCCAGCTATATTTTTATGATCATAGTGAACTGGTTGCCTTGAGAGTGTATGTGCGTTTTAAACCTATGAATCTCACCAACATTTTGTTGACGTTTTAAGCATCATTTTCAGGTGAGCATTCTAACGATAAGATAGATGGAATCGACTAGAAGAGACTTTAGTTGCATCGTGATGAATTATCTATATGTTTGGATTATGAATATGTTTGATTTTGTTGAAGATACCTTTGGAGGTTTGATTTGGTTACTTTCTTTTGGGGTATCGTTATGACACTTTGTGTCTGTACTTTGCTCTATATTTGTGCATGTAGTTATTCTCTATATAGACACCATGTGTTGTGATGATATCCATAAAGTTACCCACTCGCGTTTCCGCCTTGGCGAGATGTGACAGATTGGTATCAGAGCCTTGGTTATAGAGAATTAGGTGGTTTAACCTAGACTATAACCTAGGAGTCTCTCATATAGTTGCATTTAGGACCTATGTGTATGTATAGTATCTTACATGTCTATTTTCCTAATATATGAGGTGTTTATTTGAGTTTTTGGACATCCGATGTTTTTTTGATATTTAGTTTGGTATATGTCATTGTTTTTAGTATGGCACCTCCTGCACGTAGCAAGTTTCTTTGGACTACCGTTGTCGCTACGGGTTGCAAGAGAGTTGGTAGGATGAAGCGGATCAACAGAAGGATCCTAGTTCCTGCTAGTATGCTTCCGTGTGTGATTGAGAGAAGTTAACGTTAGAGAATGTGGATGGAAAGGAGATAGAAAGGTACGAGACGAAGGTGGCCGATAAGGAAGGCTTCACCACTAAGTACCCTGGAAAGTGTCCCCAATTCCTAGAAGATGGGGGAGTGATTTGGGCTAGACCCCGAGATGTGCATGCGTTTGTAGATCGTGTGGAGGATGCAGAGAGAAACCTCAGTGAGGGCTTTGTTAGTCATCCACTACCACTGATCGAGGGAAACAAGAATGGATGGATAAGTGAAGAGGAAGATTATGAGGTGGACTCGGATCGAGAGTTTACGGCGACTAGTAGACTTAATCCCAAGTGAGTGATAGGGCCAAGTGCTAGGGTAGAGCATGAGCCTTTGTGCGACGTCTTATGGTTTGTGTCATGATTTGAAATTCTTATATTGTCTTTTTTCGTCTGGAGCCATGTTGGAGCACGATTACTCTTAAGTTTTGTATCGATCTTATCTGAGTGATTTTGATTATAGTGTTTACATGATTGTTGGAATTGTTCCAAGAGAGATATGATTGTTTGCATGAAATGTTGTCATAGGAGGGAGTACACTTGTAAAAGGGGGCATAGATAATTATAGTGGCCAACATAATTATACATGCGTCACAACACAAGTGGACTTGCAAGTATGATAGCATGGATTGTGATGTTTATTAGGTGCTATGTGATATATGTGAGTTATCATTAAGATGTGTGGTTTTGGAAGTAAGTATGCGTGTGGAATAAGCCTTATAACTGTGGTCGCGAACATAATTATATGGGTATCACACCCGTGGACTTGTGACCATGATTACATTGATTGATGTTTGTTGTTATATGTTATGGTAGATGTTATGTGATATCATGTTGATGATTGATGTATGGTTAGAGAAGCTTTCTCTTAACCGTTTGGGCAGTGGTTATATGTTGAGGTGTAGGTGGTAAGATTCCATCCTACACATCATATGCTGATACCTCAATTATCAGTTGGTAATGTGGTGACGTTAAGTTGATTCGTTTGCTAGACTCTTCGTTTGTATACCTAATTCTTGAGAGGGCATCCCTATTCGTACCAGGATGGTACAGATGCCATATTCTTCCTATTCGGCGTCGTGATTGATATTAGTCATTCGGATTTGTTTTCATTAGGTATTCGTACGTTTCTTTGGTTATTCCATGCATTCATTTCTCGAATGAATGTTATACTATTCTTTGAGTACTATTGGTTCGTCATAAGTTGGTGCGGATATTTAATCCCTCCTTTACACACCAATTGGTTTTCGTGACATGTTGTGCTATCAGATAGTATCGATGTTTTTCTATGATCTTAATTCGACCGTTGTACGAATGAGTCTTTACGTTCTTCGCTTGGTTTGCAATGGATTCGCGTGAGTGTTCACTGGTATGAGTTCGCTTGATGATTATTGTGATTGAAGTAGTTTGTGGTAGAGAAGTATAAGCTGATAAAGTTATTCGTGGGTGTACTATAATTTTAGAGGGTATTTCTGTCTGGAAATTTTGATGTGGTGATAGGGATGAATTGGTTGGCTAGGCATAAGGTTGATGTAATATGACATGAAAAGGTGGTACATATCCCTTTAGAGAATGGCGATGTACTACGAGTACAAGGGGGTTTATTCTGCCTAGTCATTCCATGTAGGGAATATCTGTGTGTTTTGTTTAGAAGAAGGATGGTTCGTACAAGATGTGTATTGGCTATCGGGAGTTGAACAAGTTAACGGTTAAGAAATCGATATTCATGGATTTGATGAATCGCGTGTGTAAGCCCTATTTTGATAAGTTCGTGATTTTGTTCATCGACGATATCTTGATCTATTCTAAGACGAAGGAGGAGCATGGAGAAACATCTGAAGTTGTTACTTGGTTGCTAGAGAATGAGAAGTTGTATGTCAAGTTATCGAAACGTGAGTTTTGGTTACAAGAGGTGCATTTTCTTGGACGTGTGGTGAATAGTGAAGGTGCACATGTGGATCCTAGTAAGATTGACGTGGTCAAAAATTGGAAGGCTCCTACGACGCCGTCTGAGATACGCTCTTTCTTAGGATTGGCTGGGTGCTGCAGAAGATTTATAGCAAACTTTTCAAGGATTGCTAAACCCCTCACTTTGTTGACTCAGAAGAACAAGAAGTATGTTTGGGGAGAAGAGCAGGAGATGGCTTTTCAGTCGCTAAAGGATAGTTTGTGTAATACACCTATTCTGACGTTACCGGATGGGCCAGATGATTTTGTGTGTATTGTGATGCATCGAATCAAGGTTTTGGGTGCGTACTAATGCAGAGAGGGAAAGTGATAGATTATGCTTTCCGGAACTCAAGATCCATGAGAAGGATTATACCACTCATGATCTAGAGCTTAGCGAGGTGTGACAGATTGGTGCGGTTGTATTCGCTCTCAAGAATTGGAGGCATTATTTGTATAGCACGAAGTGTATTGTTTACACTAATCATAAGAGTCTTCAGCATATTTTTACTCGGGAGGAGCTGAATATGCGCCAAAGAAGGTGGATTAAATTGTTTAGTGATTACGATTGCGAGATTCGTTATCATCCTGGGAAAAAAAACGAATGTGGTGGCTGATGCATAAATAGGAAGGAGAGGATTAAGCTTAAACGGGTGCAAGCTATGAGCATGACGTTGCAGCCAAGAAATAAGAGTAAGATATTGGCAGAGCAAGAGGAAGCTCTCAAGGATAAGAACGCTATGGTTGAGATGCTGCGTGGGTTAGATCAACAAATGGAGAGAAAGGAGGATGGTGGACTATATTTCCTAGATCTAATATGGGTTCCACTAGTAGAACATGTAAGAAGAACGATTACGTGGTTTAGACCAGCTAATGGAAAGGAATGAATATGGAGGTTGGTACTTTGTGGACCAGTTATTGGTTCCATTGGAAGGAAGCAAAATGACATCAATCATGCAAGGTTAAGATGATGCAACAGCTAGAAATATCTGGATATTTTGATATAGAAAAGTTAGCAAGACGTTACATTTGATTGGATGGTCGAGAGACGTGGAGTGTCGCGTCAATCAGCTTATATCAAGATTAAATAATTACTTCGTGGTTGTGGTAATTTTTTTATAGTGCTTTGAGATAGTGTATGAAGATGATTACGATTTATCATTCTTAAATAAATGGACTAAGTGAGCGTACAACCAGGCGTTGAATGGTATGTTGAAAGCATGGGTGTTTTTGATTTTGGAGGAAGCGGGGGTATGCATTTACCCTTAGCTGAGTTCTCCTATAACAACAATTAATATTCTAGTATTAAGTATGTGTTGTTTGAAATGATGTATGGAAGGAAATGTAGATCACCTGTTCTGTGGGCAGAGGTTGGAACAAGCCAGATAATTGGTCCTGAACTGGAACGAGAGACTACGGATAAGGTTTGCTGATTAAAGAAAGACTTAAGGCAGCGAGAGATCGTCAAAAGAGTTATGAGGATAATTGCCGTAATCTTTTAAAGTTTAATGTTGGTGATTTTGTGATGTTGAAAGTGTCTTGTTGGAAAGGTGTTGTGCATTTTGGCAAGAAAGGCAAGTTAGCACCGAGATATGTGGGACCGTTCGTGATTACAGAAAGGAGTGGACTTGTGGCATATCGGTCGAAATTGCCTGAGGAGTTAAGTAGCGTGGATGATACGTTTCACGTATCTAACCTGAAGAAGCGTATGGCGGATGCTAGTTTGCATGTGCCATTAGATGAGATTAAGATTAACAGGACCCTTCGTTTTGTCGAGGAACCTGTAGAGATTGTGGATTGAGATGTTAAGAGTGGAAGTGTGGTAAGATAACGTTAGTAAAAGTAAGGTCGAATTCGAAGCGTGGTCCTGAGTTTACTTGGGAACATGAGGATCAGATGAGATCTAAGTATCCGAATTTGTTTTGCTCATATGGTTGGTGAGTAGATTGTTTGTAGTTGGAATTAGACCGTGGAAGTTAGATGTGGGGGTATCGTACCTACCGTGGGAAGTCATTTGGATCTTTGGTGTTAATGATCGGGGTGGTGTATTTATTTTTTTCGTGTATCGTTGGAGTATCAGGATGTTTTCGATCGTGTGAATTCGGGTATCTAGTTGGTTCGTATTTTGTGATTCTTTCTCTATGATTTTTATATCGTGGTAGAATCCCACATCGTCATAAGAATGGTTAACGATTTATGGTTTTATGGTGTGGTTTTATTCCGCTTTAATATCCATAAATTTTCTTGATGTTAGTGATGAGACGAGTTGTTAAATCTCGGGACGCGATTTCCCTAAGTGGGAGATGATGTGACAACCGTGATTTTAGCATATTGGTTTGACTAATAGTCTCGATTCATTTGACTTTGTTTGGTGTGAATTAAGTGTTTATGTGGGGTATTTGTGTGAGATATGTATAATATATTTATGATAAGTATGAATGTGGAACTAAATCCCTGTTTTGTGTGAGGTTGTTGTTATGATTTGAGGAGTATTGATTTTGGGTAAATTCATTTTGATCGCCTTTGTGGTGTCGAAATGACTTGTGTAGTTTTGGTGTATCGTGGTTTTTGCATAACAAGTCTTTGTTCAAGTGTTTGAACGTTAGTAAGTTACGAGGAGATTGCTTTTATGAATTATATTTATAAAGAGTGTGAAATTCTATTTTTGGAAACTTTGTTTTGAAAATGATTGTTTTTTTCCGGTTTGTCGTAAAATGAAGGTTTATCTCGTAAGACGTTAGGTTTCGTTATGGGAGTGCATAAAATATCAAGAGTATAAGGTTTTAAGTGTAATAAATATATTTAATAAAATAATAATAATAATAATATAATATACATATATATGGGGCGATTGAATTAAGGGAAAATGGGGAAAAAGGAAACCAAATTTGAGCTCAATTACAACACCTAATGATAGGGATTATTCATAAATAATATATAAACAAACCCCAACACCCCACAAACGTTTTTCTATGGTTTTTGGTCGTTCAAGAGAGGCAAAGGAAGAAGAAAAAAATTAGGGTTTATAATCGTGAAGCAATAATCAAGAATCAAGGTAAATTTCTTAGAACACATGTTCAATTGTTTGATTAATTATTCGAATTCATGTATTATTAAGTATGATGGATCTAGGGTTTGTAAATTTCTGTAAACTGATTAATTAAAACATGTTGGGATCAATTAATGATTATATTATGATGACTGGTGAAGAGAATTGAGCGTAAAACATGCTAGTTATTGAGTTAGGGTTTGGACAGAAAAATAGTGCTGTAAAGATACGAAGATATTTAATAGATGGATATGAGTTAGATCACGAATTTTGACTCTAAATTATAGTTCAGAGAAAGAGCTTTCCAAAAAGTCCAACCACGACTGATTTCGAGGTTGGGAAGTTAGTCTTTTGATTTTTACAAGATAAGGTGTTAAAGCTGTTAAACCGGGACAGAAATTGGGTAAAAGTTTGATAGTGATTTGTGAGTGAAAAAGTGTTATTAAAGTTAGCCCTTCTGGAAAAGTTAATTTTTAGGTTATCTTAGACTCCCACGAAAAGAATTCGCGATAAAAAGTTGTAGAAGTATTTTTCTAAAATCAAAACTTTTTGGTGTGCGTTCAGATCCGAATCTGGATAGTTAACAAGTTTGATTTTCTTATGGGTATTTGTGTGTGTTATTAGACCATGGGCTTCTGGGATTAGCTTGTATGCTTATGATAGATCATGGTGAATTTTTGGTATGAGTTGTTAAGCTTAAATGGTTATTATTTTATGTGGGTGAATGTACCCCAAACTTTTGCGTTTTCTGAAATTATAAGTGCAAGGGATTTAGTGAGCATTAATGGTTGATGGTGTTTGGTATGGAGTCTAGGAGATCCATGGTGGGTCATATGAACCTTAGACATCCATCATATGAGTATTGCTTGGGTTATAGCTTTTAGCTTGGCCATGTGTAATGTGAATTTATTTGTGTTATTTAGATTTGTGATTGTGATTTATTGGAAGCTGCAGAGTTAAGGTGAGTTTATAGTCCCTCTTTTACTTTGTTTTAAACTTGGGATGGGAATGATGCTTGTCTTAAATGATTTGAGTTACTATGATTGTGTGTGGTCTAAAAGCTTGGACTTATAATGTTATCGTATGTATGCTATATGTGATGGTTATTATGATGTGATGGTTATATGTTTTGATTATCGTGGATTATCGGGAATTGTTAGGCATGCACATCAGAGACTCAATTGGGAGGATGGTTATCTTGTTGCTCGCGCATGCGACCTAATTCATGTCTATATTGGAGCGGGGCACACGTTCCGTCCCATTGGTTGCCCTTATCGTGTGTGATTACATGTTAGCTTATATGATAACTATAATTATTCCTCCAACTATATTTTTTTGATCACAGTGAACTGGTTGCCTTGATAGTGTATGTGTGTCTTAAACCTATGAATCTCACCAACATTATGTTGACGTTTTAACATCATTTTCCGGTGCGCATTCTAAGGATAAGATAGATGGAAGCGACTAGAAGAGACTTTAGTTGCATCGTGATAAATTATCTATATATTTGGATTATGAATATGTTTGATTTTGTTGAAGATACCTTTGGAGGTTTGATTTGGTTACTTTCTTTTGGGGTATCGTTATGACACTTTGTGTCTGTACTTTGCTCTATCTTTGTGCATGTAGTTATTTTCTATATAGACACCATGTGTTGTGATGATATCCTTGAAGTTACACACTCGCATTTCCACCTTGGCGAGGTGTGACAATAACTAACCAACGTCTTATTATATGATCTACCCAATCCTCATCGGACATACTAAAGTTCCTAAGGGAAGAAACCTAAAGAAAAAAACCTTCCAAGGTTATTCCATAGGTTCCTTGAGTGCAAACCTATGGGACCAAATCTTCACAGGCCATAATTCATGTACTACAAGTCGCAGCATGGGCTCTGATACCATAATTTTAACACCCCAACCCGAAAAGGGTGGAAGTATCACATTATGGTGCCAATTCAGAACATACAAACGCAAGCGGAATACTTATAAACATAAAGTTACAAAGGTATTCTAAGGTTAATTACAAAAGAAATGCTAACTTTATATAAGAAGAAATACAAAACCAAACAAAATCTAATCGAATCCACATCCAAGTCTAATCCAAGTGTAAATGGGCTTTTAAACATCGGGTAGTCCACTAACGCTC
Organism: Artemisia annua; assembly: GCA_014162995.1. Classification (NCBI taxonomy): domain Eukaryota; kingdom Viridiplantae; phylum Streptophyta; class Magnoliopsida; order Asterales; family Asteraceae; genus Artemisia; species Artemisia annua. Next base: position 26,898 of record LBNU01026331.1, on the reverse strand, counting down.
CTATGCACTCTTCACCCAAACCCAGCTTCCAACCTAAAACCTGCCGCAGGAAAATAAATGCGACCGAGCTTAAAAAGCCCATTGAACAGATATATAATAAATGGATCGAAACGTATACAAGTATAATGAAAGAAAACATAAGTTCCTGCTGAAATGAATGTCATCTGTGGAATGAATAAGAGATCAACGAACAAATGAACAAATATCATAAGTCAACTGAATAAAGAACATGAAGAATCAAATGACAATATGAGTCATATAGTAACCAGAATCAAAGAGCACGTAATCCACAAAGGCTTATCTACCCGAGCCACTCGAATAGACATAAGAACATAGGAAAGCCACGAGCCGACCGAACGAGGTACTCGAATAGGTCTCAAATCACATAATCACATATACGTCAAATCATAAGTTCTACAAGGAGTAGCTAGCTGCCTAGCTCCAATGTACCAGAAGTGAAAGGGGTACAAGGCACGTACATCCAGTCACTAAGCCAAATCATATCATATCCATATCAAATCATATACCTAGGATGCATCCATACGCTCCCTGAAACAGAATACATATACAAGTGCAAGACTATGCATGTATATAACAGAATGGCCATAAGTGCACATAATCATATAATCATAACAGAAGGGAACGTCGGAGACTAATCACACCGCCCCAGATAGTGTCATGCCATTGTTGCTTCAATAACATGGCCGTGGTACCTCCATGACTAGATAAAAAACTCAGGCATCAGAACAGAACATATCAAAACAAACAAAGGAAAGCTATCCATAATCATAACAGAGCTACTAAAGCATAACAAAACAGAATCTCATATCAAAGAGATAGTAATCAGATCATCATAACAAAATGGATAGTAAACAGAATCCTATCAAAGGATAATATCAAACTGATCATCACAATGAATCAAAGCAAAGGGATCATAACAAAGGCTCATATCAAAAGGATCATATCAACGAATCATATCAAACGGATCATATCATAGCAAACGAATCAAAGTCATGAGATCAGAACCCTTACTGAGAAAGGGTAGAATATATGTACCTTAAACCGCCAACGAAACCATATCATAACATAAGAATAGGAAGTCACTCATTCTTCAACGAATCTACACGAATTAATGATCGTCTTTATTATTCATAAGCTCATTTTAAATCAGATTACTTTTTTTAGTCGGCTTTCCATTTTTTTAGTAACTTTCCATTTATAGCAATGTTTCCAAAAAATAGTAACTTTCCAAAAATAGTAAGTTTCCCCTTTAAGTAACTTAACCATTTTAAGTAACTTTCTATTTTCAGTAGGTTTCCCGAGTTAAACAAGTTTCTATAGTTATTAAGTTTCCCGAAAATAATAATTTAATACTTTAAGGTTATAATTGATAATTAAATAATATTTAAGTTTAATAATTTAATACTTTGATAATTAAATTATCAAAGTTTAGTATTTAAAATGTCAAATAATTAACTTTGGGGTTTATAGTATAAATTATAACCAAATGATAATTTTAGAACTCCGTCGTCGTTTTCAAACGTTATGTATATGAATTTTCGACAACATTTTAGACCGCGATAACGATATACAAGTATTCCCATTATTTTTATATTTGACCCATGATAAATTGACACCACAACTAACCATTTTAACCAACTCTTACTTGTATGAGAATATATAACGAAATACTTATATAATCGACCCACGTTCTCAACATACGACCCAAGTGTTGGTGGTTATTAGCCCAGAACAGGGTAAGATAATCAATAGCCTAACTACGTACCAATTAAGGTTACCGGATATCACTTGGAATCGTGTTATCACTTTCCAAAGTAAACTATTCGACCCTAATGCCTGGGTATCACGAATATCTACTTGGGATAAGACCAAATGTTTTTTATTGAATTAGGCACAAATCAATAACCCTTGCGTATTATAGTGTTAATGTTTTCTGTGTGTATTCATGCTTATAATGATTCCTATATATAGGAAGATACTCATGGCTAGTCAAATGGAATCATGAGAACTAATCGGCCCATTAATCTCCACATGATTACCCCCATTATAGCCAAAGATAGTGGTTACATGACCAATTAAACGTGGTCATAAGTACTGGTGTAACTGTCATTTGAATAGGTCAAAACAGTTACATTTCATCAGCAGAATCCTAGCAGCAGACTCATTACACTAGAAGCAGAGTCAGTGCTAGCAGCAGACTCACAACACTAGCAGCAGAGTCAGTGCTAGCAGCAGAGTCAGTGCTAGCAGCAGAGTCCTAGCAGCAGACTCACACTATCACAACCACTATTGAGTCAGGGTAATCAGGGACTTGATGGGTGTACACTCCGTACCTCCAAACCCATTCCCAAGTATGATTTGATCCCTCAAGTGCACTAAATTTTCCAACAATCCTCCCCAAATTTAGTTCACTCCCTTAGCATGAAATTCAAACATTAGACAAAACATATGCATAAACGAAAATATCCTGAGGATTGAATTTCCATCTTAGTACATTACACATTCAAATATTCGAGAATCATGGTGTTACAAAGAATTGAACCCTTCAACCCATTTGAATACCTGAAGATAAAATACACATACATTTTCAAACACTAAAATACTCTTGACACTATACAAGCCATGTGTCCATATCCAATTCATAAATGTTGTAAAAGCTAAAAGTCCATAGCTTCCTGAAGCGGCAAAACTTCAACATTTACATAGGTGGTTCCTCTTTATTCATGCTCCTACTTAGCACTTTTTCAAAGAAAGTTAACCATTGAGAAGTAAAGACTTCATCCTCCTTTTCAGCAGGTTCTGGGTACATCCTTGGGATGATTGTAAAACATGTGCTCCAGTACACTGAATGTTCAGCTTTCCACATTGCACTCAACTCCCAAGTTTCCTCAGGAGGGAGTTGGGTGTCCTAGCATTCAGTGACTAAGTTGGACTTTAAACCCATCCCTTTAGCAGACTTTAAAACCAAGTATCTAGCCAGACCCTTCGTCAAGTGATCAGCTAAGTTCTGTTGAGATCTTACAAACTCTATAGATACCACCCCATTCATGATAAGCTCACGAATCATGCTATGCCTGACACCTAGGTGTCTAGACTTCCCATTGTACATCTGGCTATAAGCCTTTGCCAATGTAGCAGCACTATCACACCGGATAGAAATGGGTGCCATAGGTTTAGGCCACAATGGAATCTCAAGAAGCAAGTTTTTCAACCATTCAGCTTCTTTACCAGCAGCTGCTAAAGCAACAAATTCAGATTCCATTGTTNCTCCTGCTTAGCACTTTTTCAAAGAAATTAACCATTGAGAAGTAAAGACTTCATCCTCCTTTTCAGCAGGTCCTGAGCACAACCTTGGGATGATTGTAAAACATGTGCTCCAGTACACTGAATGTTCAGCTTTCCACATTGAACTCAACTCCCAAGTTTCCTCAAGAGGAAGTTGGGTGTCCTAGCATTCAGTGACTAAGTTGGACTTTAAACCCATCCCTTTAGCAGACTTTAAAACCAAATCTCTAGCCAGACCCTTCGTCAAGTGATTAGCTAAGTTCTGTTGAGATCTTACAAACTCTATAGATACCACCCCATTCATGATAAGCTCACGAATCATGCTATGTCTGACACCTAGGTGTCTAGACTTCCCATTGTACATCTGGCTATAAGCCTTTGCCAATGTAGCAGCACTATCACACCTGATAGAAATGGGTGCCATAGGTTTAGGCCACAATGGAATCTCAAGAAGTGATGAGTGCTCAAACACTCATCATTTTTGGTCAAATCTGAAACGCAAAACATCTGAAAACACGCAAAATCACATTAAAATGATGAAAAATATCCAAGGATCGTGTTTTATGTGTCTCAAATGCAAAATGTTTAAAAAA
>LBNU01026329.1:0-11208 GCA_014162995.1 Artemisia annua | reverse complement strand
CTTCATCTCCGGTCAATATTCCGGCCACTGTAGCGTCACCACCGCCGGTTACCAACCCTCACCGCCACCACCATGGTGCTCATCTCATCCTCCCCATCATTTCTACATACTACACGCGCTACGAAACCTCACCCAAACATCTATTTCGTTCGAGTATCAGTCCCAATCACCACCATTCTATCCTCTCTCGAGGGTTTTGAAGATATTGGAGTATAGATCGAAGGTCTCTATGGAATACTAAGGTCGTTTTGGGTTTTGTTTGGTTCGAATACCACTGCTGCCTTCACCACAGCCGCCGTCTCACACCGCCGTCGCCGTCATCTCCGTCACCACTTCTCTCATCATCTCTTCTTTTATTTATTTTGGTATGACAAAGCCCTAAACCTGTTTCAGGTATTTTGTTTTGGTTTAGAACCGATTATGACTATATGTTGTCACTGTTTTCGTGGACTAAAGAGATATAAAATCTGAGATTTATATAAGTTATTGTTTTGTGGATTTAATAACTGAAATAAGAACGAAGTGAACGTGTTTTGATTTATGTCGTGTGGTAAGAAACGAGTCAAGAGGTATGTGATTCTCGGATTGGTTTAGATTTGCGTATTGATAAGTGGTAAAATATATTTGTGGTATTATTTAGATTCGAGTTGGTTTACTTGTGTTTGGGGTTGGAATTGGTTATTTACTTTGAATTAGTCTTGAATTAGAGGTAATATTCGTATATCTACTGGTGTTAGTCATTGAGTCTTTGGATTCGCTTGTTTTAACTTTAGTAAACTTAACAATGTTTGAGGTTGGTTTCGGTAATGTCAAAACTGGTTAGGGTGTTTGTTTATTTTGGTTTAGTGAAATGTCGCAAGGGTGCTTTTGGTGATTTTAAATTTCACGGAGGTTTATATGAAATAGGGAGTATTGATTTGTCAAAAGGTAATAAACTAGAAATGTATATCAAAGTGTCAGACTAACAAGTTTTATTTGTTCTCGCCATTGTGATAATTGGTACGTTTCGGTTTATACTTTGGGATTGTGGCATGGTATTGGATGAATACGGATACTTAACGGATTAAATACATTGTGGCAATTATACTTGGAAAATTTGGACGTTCGACATTTATTGACACTATTGGACAATTATTAGACTTACATCGATACTCGTTGGACATTGGACATTCTAGACTTATTGGACTTGAAACGAATACAATATATTAGACTCGTAACGAATTTAATATATTTGATTCGCAACGAATATACAGTAAGTAAATAATGTCTAATAAATAATGAATACTCTATTAGTTTTTCTATTAACTTGTCGGGAAACGTTGTTTGAGAAAATTGAATTAATTAAGTCATATAGACTTGGAAAAGTTATATAAATGGATGCGTCATGCCGAAATTTGTAGACTTTTCTAAACTTACATTTTTATTCCCAAACTTACATTTTTATTTCTAAACCTTTTAAAGATTTCTTTTAATAAAACCCGACAAAGAATTCAAAAGGAGTATTTTATTTAATCGTTAAAACCTTTTCATATTTGAATTATTAACTTGTGATTTCCTTATAAAACGAGTACATTTTATATAAACCATTTGGGGTTATGGGGTAAACGCCGAAACTTATCTATTTAAATTATATGGTTAATCGTGGTCATTTTCTAGATTTTCTTTAAATGGCTTGAGTTGATTAGTATTTCTTGATCTTGACAATGTCGATTTCCCCTTGGGCGTGAGTTATATGTCGATATCTCTTCCTCTTTGGCGTGAGTTGTATGTTGATATCCTTATTATTTTGGCGTGAGTTCTATCTTGGAGTTTATGTCTTCTTACCACACCACACGAAACATAAAACTTTCTTACGAAACGTTGATACTAAACTTTTTACAAGTAATGATTCGAGTATTCCACGAATTGAAAACTATGACACATCGTCTCATATAGACTTTATTATTGTACGTACTATATTTTGAGATTATCGTATGCGTATTAGGAAGTACTCTCGTGTTCGTACTACTTGGTGCCGTCGTGCCCATCTTTTGGATATCATTGCGATTAGCTTTTGATGCCAAGTTGTGTCGATTGTGATTCTTGCATTGCTGTGGCTAAGGTGAGTTCATGGCCCCCCTTCTTTTAATAAGTTTTCATAACTACTTTTGGGGGAGAATACATGCTCTTTTACTAAATGCAATGATTGCTTACTTGAGTACGTGAATGATTTGATCAAGTTTGAATGATTGAATGATTGATTGATTGATTTATTGATTGATTGAGTAATATATCGATATATTTGAATTGAGTATTTGAAGGCATTATGTGCTTGCCTGTTTATATGAGAGCTTTCTAGCTCAAACTGTTTTACTTGGACCTGCTACTACAAATCGTTTTGGTACATGTGTGGACTAGTTAAGGGTAGACAATAGTAGATGTTGACCTAAAGCTAGGGCGATACCCTACATTGGAATAAACTCTACTTACGGCCTAGTTCGGGGCAGTAATGGGTGGTTCCTTACTGTTAGTGTTCCTGGCTAGTGTACCGTCGAGATGTGGCCCGCTCGCACCTGACCCTCCGCCTTCGCGAAAGGTGGTAAACTAGTATGAGTATGATAGTAATTGATATGGAATTGTGAAAGTATGGAATGTATGTCTACGCCTCCCTAGTCACGCATAGCACTAAAACTTTTCAGGTCCCAAACTATTTTTGTAACTTAAACTCTATGAACTCACCAGCGTAAGCTGACCTTTAGCGTGTATTCTCAGGTTTAAGGCGATAGCTCACTAATTTAAGGCGCTTGGCAAAGGGCATGGTCATAGGCGACTCTGATGAACATTTGGGACTACTGCAATTATTTTATGGGCCTATTTCCGCACTATGTTTATATCATGTAAACTTTAACTTTATGTCTTAAACAACTTTATTTTATATTAATGAAATAAAAACCATTCTTTGTGTCTTGTGTTATGATACCAATTTCGTAGCACCCCAATGCTTGTATGCTTCCGCTAGACCCGAATTTCGGGGGTGTTACACTATGAAATAAGGTATGTTGCTCAAGAGGATCCTGAACTCGAACTGGCAAAACAATTAAGTTTAGAAACACTCCATGAGCAACAACAACAACCTAGAGGAGAAGGAATAGTCATCCGTTAATCTGGGCATGATGATAAAGAAACTGCACAACCTGAATCAGAACCTTCAACTGACAAAGGCAAGCTGAAAAGCATCATCGTTGATACACAAAACCTGGAAAAGGAAGAGCAGAAAAAGCTCAAATTGGCTGCTCGTCTCAACCTTCAATTGCAACAAGCTCATCAGCAAAAACTTGAACTCCAAGCTAGAGAAGGTGGTTCTAGCAGCACAGTGATACCTCCAACAGCAACTGAAACAACAACAGAACAACTGGAAAAGGATGCTGAGGGTAACACTATCATGAAAGACGCTGGAGTAGAAGAGGCTACAGATGAACAACAAAAGGAAACTGAGACAACAATTCCAGAGATCGAAGCCAAAGGTCAGGAAGAAGAGGAGTTGAGTAAGAAAACCCCAGAGGAACCGGCAGAAGAAAATCTTGATGATCAACCCCATGATCAAGATCAAGATGATCAATTCTTCGACACCGACATGCTATCACCGCCAAAAGATAGGTCTCCGACACCGGAAAGACCTCCAATCCCTCAAGGTACTCCACCTAAAGATCCATCTCCACCTCATTCTGAATCAGATAGAGAAGCAGAATCATCATCATCATCATCAGACCAGTCACCACCACCACCACCACCAAAAGCAAAAAGACCAAGAATGAAGAAAGCCAGTCTGAGAACTACAAAAGCATTTTTACGGGCAAAGCATATTGCGGGATCTTCAAGGACTAGGAGAACACCACAACAACACGATGGTGATCTTCAAGACCAAATGAAGAAAATGACTACACTGGTTACTCAGCTCTCTGATAAAGTACAGGAGTTAATGCAGACTAAAGCTCAAGTTGACAAGTACATGACAGCAGATATGGAAGAGATGATCAAAGACTACACCAAAGAATACTTGGGTGAAAATCTTGTATCTACAGTAACTCCAGAGTTGTCTGAACTGCTGAAACCCATCAGAAATGAGCTAGACATCAGGATTCGTAAAAACATCGTCAAAACGCTTCAGTCAACTCCTTTCTATCTGCAAACGAACAGGCCTCCTACTGAGCCTGTGGATTTAACCGTGGAACAACTGGAAACTTTGTTAGCTTCCAAACTTGCTGAAAAGGTAGAAAAGACTGATGAAGAAGCTGCATTACTTGAATCCCTGAGGGCAACAGAGTCATGTAAAGAAGCCGCTGGTACACGCAAACGTCCAAGAAAAGACGATGATCCGGACAAAGACTCACAAAGCAAAAGATCCAAGTCTATCCGCAAACCATCATCATCCAGACAACCACCAGCATCTAAGACTTCTACCCGCAAACCACAAAGTTCAGCACCCAAGTCTGGACCTACAGCAGCAGAAGAACCATTCATGCTTCAGCAAGATGATCAACAGGAGGAACCACAACATGAATTCATTCAAACTGAATCTCCTGAACCACAAGCTGGAATATCATCAACAACTCAGACCGACAAGTCTAAGAGTAAGAAGAAGCAAACCAAACGCTTTACATGGTTAGATGCTCCTGAGGCTCCTGAATCTGAATGGGTCACTACAATGATTAAAGCTCATCCACCGCTTGAAACCGAAGAACCACTCCCGGGCAACACTTTACAATACGCTCAGAGTATTCTTTCGGGTCTTCAGCTGGAAAAAGTGACGAAAGCTGAACTTAGGCGAATCAACAAGGATGCTCGTGACTTTCTTAAGGCACGATCAGGAAACAAAATAGAGCTGGACTACCATTTGCAGAACATTGCATCAGCTTTATCAGACTCCTTTGATTGGCTTAATCCGGAAAGCAACTTCGATGCCCATGGAAAACACAACGAACCGTACTTCACCGACTGGACAAAACCTTTACCTCTTCAAGGCTTTGCTGACAAGCCTAGAATTCCGTATCGGTTCTTCTTCAACTATGATCTCCGCTACCTGCAACACGACATCAAAGCTTCCAAAGATCGCTACAAGTCTTCATTAAGGATTTCAGTACCAGCTGCTCGTTATGAGGTTCCAAACATTGAAGAAACCGCTCCTATTTTCAGCAACTCTATTGTGGAATACAACAGAGACGCTTTGTTTGGAATTCAGAACTGGTCAGAACGACGAAAGCTCGGCTACACTCACAGACGTGAACGTACATCCGGTGATGTGAAGAACAAAGGCCGAATCGTCGCAATCATGCAAATCCTGGAAGATAAACGGTTTGATTATGTCTACATGAAGGAAATAGTGGTTAAGAGGCAAGACGAACAGCTCTACAAGTTTTGTGAAGCCGATTTCCCACATCTTTATCTAGATGACGTAGAAGATATGTATCTGGAGAAAGTTCAAGGAAGAATGAGGGGCTTCCCAACGTCAACTCAGTACAACTTCATCTCTTCCTTGCTCATGTACATCAGACAACTGATCATCCGTGAACGTGTAGAAGATCTACAGTTAGGTGTTGAAAGCTACCAGAATCATCTCAACTTGACCAAACCACAACTCATGATCGAAGAACTACATGACGCATCTCAACTAATGATTCTCCAAAAACCAAAGTTCGGGGTTACCTACCTCAACTCAAAGAATCAGCTACGGTTCATGCGGTTCGACGAGCTTCATAAGTTCTGTGATGCTACCTTGCAAAGAGTTCGTGATGGTCTAGTGGGGAGATTGACGGACGATCTGAACAAAGTAACAGAAGGAAAGAATACCCGTTGGAATTCTAGCACGAGAAGAATGGTAAAGAACTTCATCCATGCCATTGAAGAAAGGCTTAACCGGAGGGAACAGATTAGGAGGCTGGAAAGTTTTATCGGGGTTCGTCCATCGTTTCCGATCCTGACATTTCAAAGACCAAACGCAAAGTTCACCGACTTCAATGCTTTGAATCCATCTCAAACATAAGCTTTTGGTATAACCTTTCATTATTTCTAATTCATTCTTGTTAATTGTGTATCATAAAGGCTTGTGTACACATAACAGTGCACAACCCATACCTTGTAAAGAAAGGACCCTGTGGTACGCTTCAGTGCTACAATCCTATGATAAGGAGCGAAGGCTTCTTACTTTTGAGTAGAATTTATCAAACTTTTCAGATTTTCACAATTCTACTCAAAAGACAAGTATTTCACCTCAATGAGTATCCACAAGTTGAGGGGGAGTACTTGTACCAAAACATCGTTCTTAAAATCTCAAATCTTTGATGATAACTCCCCACAATACCCAAAAAGCATATTTTAATCAAAATCGTTTGCAAAAACAACATTTGATATGCTATTTTTGAGGGGGAGAAGAAGAAAATGATTAAAATATGATGTTCCAAGTTGTATCTCATTCGAGCTCGACTCAGTAATGACCCAAGAATTGACGAAACAAAAACCGTTAGTATTCGAAAGGATTTATCCGAGTAGATTGTACCGTTTCGAGAAACTCTTTCTAGACGTTACTTTGACGGGTCTAACTTCCTTTACGGAATGTTTACAACTTCAAGGTAGTTATTAGGGCTAGTTGTCACCTAAAAACTGACAATGCATCCCTTTAACTAAGCAACGTAACCGTGTCCCTCGGGTACATGTCTATTAAGAGTGGATCAATTCTAAAGTGCAAACTTCTCCCGCATGTGTTATTTACCGCAAAATATTCATAAGCCACTACTAGAAAAAGGTCTATCCTTGACTCGCAATGCGTGTCAAGAAGAGTCCTTATGACGCGCAAATGCGAGTCAAGGAAGGACCCGTCATAAAGCTTCATGACTCGCATTTGTGCGTCATCCCTCTATGACGCGCACTTATGACCCACGTTTTATGACTCTCCTTTTTGCGTGTCATAACCTAATTTTTTTTTTAAAAAAAATTAATTTTTTCCAGTTCCTAATTTTCTATTAAATGACAATTAAAAACCTGATAATACAAAATTAAAAACACAAATATCAAAATAATGCCTCCTTTACACCATTCTGAAATTGAAAGAATAAGCTAAAAAAGTGAGTACTAAATGAAAAAGGCCCAATTGGGCGATACCCTACTTTGGAATAAACTCTACTTACGGCCTAGTTCGGGGCAGTAATGGGTGGTTCCTTACTGTTAGTGTTCCTGGCTAGTGTACCGTCGAGATGTGGCCCGCTCGCACCTGACCCTCCGCCTTCATGAAAGGTGGTAAACTAGTATGAGTATGATATTAATTGATATGGAATTGTGAAAGTATGGAATGTATGTCTACGCCTCCCTAGTCACGCATAGCACTAAAACTTTTCAGGTCCCAAACTGTTTTTGTAACTTAAACTCTATGAACTCACCAGCGTAAGCTGACCTTTAGCGTGTATTCTCAGGTTTAAGGCGATAGCTCACTAATTGAAGGCGCTTGGCAAAGGGCATGGTCATAGGCGACTCTGATGAACATTTGGGACTACTGCAATTATTTTATGGGCCTATTTCCGCACTATGTTTATATCATGTAAACTTTATGTCTTACATGACAACTTTTATTTTATATTAATGAAATAAAAACCATTCTTTGTGCCTTGTGTTGTGATACCAATTTAGTAGCACCCCAATGCATGTATGCTTCCGCTAGACCCGAATTTTGGGGGTGTTACAGTTGGTATCAGAGCCTAGGTTATAGAGAATTGGGCATTTTAAAACCCAAACTATAACCACTTTTGTGAAAATTAAAACCTATGACCGCTACGTGCCTGCCTGCCAAGCTGATGCCTCGCGTAATATTTTCTTGAGGATGTAGTTGATTAGATAACTGAGAATACATTTGGTGAGATATTTGATGATATATGCGATGAATTGAGTATGATATGATTGACGAGTATGAGGATATAATCGTAGTAGTGTGTGCCTTTCTTTCGGATATTTCATTCATATCCGCCTATCTTAACTATTCGCCATGAGCATCTCTACATGCTTATGCAAGTACCGCATTTATCTCCGAGTTACGCTATTCCCTTGCGTAATCTCATTATCGACTTGTTGATTTTGCACACTAGTCGTAGTATTTGGAATGATTTGGGATAAAGGACATATTACTAGCGTGACTAGGCTGAGTGTTTCAAAATTCATTGAACCTCGGCTGAATGTAGCCTGATCACCTACATTCAACCAGGGACAGTTGGACATGGCCTGATCACCTATGTCTGGCTCAGAGGTGAATTTTGTGATACTGAGGGTAGTTACAACAGCATTATGTTCGGGTTAGAGTTTGCCTTTAGGAATGATAAGTTGCGTGCACACACAAGCATTGAACTCAACACCTAAGCCTGCATTTGCACACGACACATTGGCATCGCAACATCTCATGAATCGTAATGCTTCTAACACCACTAAACGTCCTCGTTTATGTGGAATTCCTGTTGTCGCCATCGAGCGTAGTTCGCCTTGGGTCGGCTAGACCTGATCGGCATCATTTGAATCCGAGTCGCTTATTGTCATAAGCCTCGTCGATTTTATTGAAACTATTGATTTTGGTTATGTTTGAATTTGATTTTGGTTACGTATGGATTCGACTTTGAGTTTCGTAATTGAATTGATTTCCGATTATGTCCCGATTGGACTTTTGATATTTTGAATTCGGTTTTGATCGTTATGAATCTGATTCCGACTACGTTGGATTTGACTTTGGATATGTTTGGATTTAATTTTGAGTATATTTTGATGGAACTCCGACTATGTCTCGACGTGACTTTCGGATATTGATGGAATTGGTTTTGAGTACGTTCTGGATTTTGAATTTGGATTATGGTATTTTGTGATCTTCGATTTCGTTTCGAATCGGATTTAGCATTTAGCCTCGTTTCATTCTGCGATCTAGTCACAGCCCCCTCTACTTTAAGCTTGTGTTCGGAACCGTATGATGAATATTGAATTTTAGCCGTAGGTACCTATTCGTTGTTTTGAGCAATTCTTGAATTGAGCCAAATCATCGACGACGTTAAATTCTTATTTCTTAACAACTTGATACACGGTCGAATCTTGTGACAGTTCTTGTTTGATGAGTTGCGAGATTAAGCTAAAATCAAGTTGTTACGAGGTTTAAGGTTTTGGTGATTTTGCTCGAGGGTGGGAAAGTTTATTCCATCGAAGTAGGCTACCCAAGTGATGATTTTTCTTAACCAAGGATGTTTATTTTCTTAATCGATGACATTCACTTCCGTAATCGATGATGTTCGTTATCTTAATTGATGTTATTCATTTTCTTAATTAAGGATGTTCATTTTCTCAATCGATGTTGTTTTAGCGACGATGTTCAATTGAGGTTGTACTTTCCACCTCTAACGTACGTATCATGCCGAGTCAATCGACTCTAACCGAATGCTTGTAACAATCGACATCCTCTTACGGAGTTGTACTTTAAACTTGTTAAATCTCCCAATCCGAAAGGATTTCGTGCGTAACAGAATTCTTAAGATTTTGAGAGGTAACTTGAATCACGATCCTTGGGACAACCGCCTATTTCATTCACTCGTCCCTCGGAAATATTCTTTATCTTTGCTCTCTCTCTTATTGGATGGTGAAACTGCTTTGAAAAGTAATTTACAAAATGTTGCCATATTACAAGATGTTTTACTGCTATTTCGCAAAAATCAAAATTTTGATTTTTTTTTCCACTACTTGATAAAGGATAACTGTTTTTCCTTGTTATCTCACAAACTACTTTACGAAATTGTCTCACAAGACGATTTTATAAAATATTTTTGTCATGCTATGGACCTAAATGCAATCTTGCTACTATTCTAAACATCAAAATTTTGATTTAAATACTATTTTATAAATGGTGAAATGTTTCCTTGATACCCTGTACGTTATTTTGCGAATAGCTTAATGAGGCGATTTCATAAAATATTTTACTGCCTTGTTGCAAGATTATGAAATCAAAAAAATGAAAATTGAGATTTGACTTCCTACAATTTTTAAACAATGGGTTGTTTTCCTATTATCCTATGAGCCGTTTTACAAATCCCTTTGGTCGATTTTATTTTACTGCTATATCGTAAGCTAGACCTCGGGAAACGAATCCCGACCTCTACCTGAGTATCTATTGGTAAATCCTACTTAATCCGTTCACCTCCTGATGGTCAATTTCTCTCTTACCTACTATTTCGGTTTTCCAATGGCACTGCAAAAGATCCTCTATGGTCACGAGTGCCGATCGCCGACTTGTTGGATAAAGATGGAGATACCCAACTTTCTGACCTTGAATTTGTACGTAAATCTATCAAGAAGATCGTTCGAAGGCGGAACGGAGATGTACGCTACTCGTGGATGATTAGAAACCCTGATGACGTAAACTTTATGAATTCTTGTCGTATCGATCCTTTCAGATTCTTGCTAGAGTCAGATTGGTAGCTCACACGTCTGAGCTATCGTCAGAACTCAGCAGCATTCACGACATTCTTATGTCTACAATCTAAGTGATGACTTGCCATTGAGGCCGTTGTTGTTTCTCTTGGAGAAAATTTCAATATCGTAATGTTCAAACTTTGTTGACCTATTGGAATCTTGAATTTTGGAATTTTATGACTTTCATTTAGTCGCATTCCTAACGATAGAGTTCGTCGAAACTCGCTAAAGGATCCTAAACTCGCGTAGTGAACGTGAAAACGAATCCCCGTTCGTATGTGCTTATTTCTTTCAGAACCTGATGAGTAACTTGAATTGAATCGTGAGGACACGATTCTTTTAAGGAGGTGGGACTGTGACAACCCGCAAAATTTCTCCTTGGTTCTATTTGGAGAAAAGATCGTTTATTTTGGTTCGGATAATTTTTGGAGAAACTGGACGTATTCATATTCGTTTTGAATGGAAATATTATTCTAAGCGCGTTAGTGTAATTCCCGTGTCATGAACCCTCCATTTACTAGTCGAAATGAGCCCCGAACCTTATATTGTGAAAGATATCATAAATTTCAGAATTTGGTCCCTGTGTTATATTTTCATTTGCACCCTCCATCTATTGGATACCTTATACTTTGTTTTTACAAGGTGGAGGTATATTTATAAATAACTTATAACCATTTAGGGTTTCATTTGGTATCATCACCACACCACAAACCCTATCTCTTCCTCTCTACTTTCAGCCGCCACCCCATC